>PVJI01002562.1:0-142616 GCA_004026765.1 Micronycteris hirsuta
TGTGTTCGGTCTGTCAATGTCATCTAGAAAGCTCTTACAGTTTACTTAATTCTTCTTGAGTTGTTTTATAGATTGAATGAAATTTTCAAACTACAAATGGAATATTTTCCCCAAACGATTTAAAGTTTATTTGAAAGACTGTTTGTTAGACGAAAGAGAATGTTCTGAAAAACAAGAATTATGGGAGAATGGACTCATAAGGCCAAATATGAGAGTATTTAGGTACAAAAAAGGAAAACAATGTTTTTAAGAGGCTGGCAGAGCAGTGAAACAGAGAAGAAAAGCAAAACACAAACCTAAGTGCATGCATACATTTAATATGTGATTACAATACTACTTCCGTCTGGTTGGGAGAAAAATTAAAGTTGATGATTGTGCCCTTGTCACAGAGCAGGGGTGCCAGGGCATCCAGCGATACCCCGCACGGCTCCAGGTTCTTTATGCTCGCCGCCAATGGAAAGATGTCTCTCAATGCCAGAGACTTGTGAAAAGGAAAAGAATTATTTATTTACAAGTTATACAGGCTTAGAGTAATGACTTAAGGTCTCCTTTAAAATACTAAAGTTCTCTAGAATACCCACAAGCACACAGTCCTTCCTTCCCCCGCTTTGCCCAGTCCAGGGTACTGTAGGAGAAGAAATAGAAGCGTGATTCAGGCAGTCTCAGTTCTGGCACCATCCGCTGTGTCGCCACTGCGATCTCCAGTTAATCCAAAACCATGTGGCACCTTCTCATGGCCCACCAGCAAGAGTCCTCTCACCTCTTTTCTTCCAGGCAAAGTCTCTGCTGCTTCCTAGGCCACGTGGCAAAGGGAGCCACCCAAAGCCACACGGTCCTGCCTCAGTCTCTCAGGCTGAGGGGTCCCCACTCCTCAGCCGCGTGGTCCAAGAGAGCCCTTCCCGCAGCATCTCTCCTGCATTCTTCCGAATTGCTAAGAGAGAGCTCTGCATCGCTGCTACATCTTGCTTCTCAGCTTCCTAAGCTGCATGGCAAAGGGAGCCCCAAAGCTGTGCGGTTCTCCCCTCTCCCCAAAAGCCGCGTGTTCCAAGAGAGAGATAAGGCTGCTGTGTCTCGGTTTAAATCCCCCACACCGATCTTTCTCTGCAGCCCCATTTCTGACTCCGCTTCAGTTGGCTACACCTGCCAGCACTTCATATTCCTCCACTTTTTCTGGGCTGCTATGTTAGCTGTGGGCAGGGGTGACTCCATGGCCCAGAGCCAACCATCTCCAAGTTTCACGCAGGCACCGTGTCTAGGGGGAGTTGCCTCTCGGCTACATCCTGGGTGGAAGTCCTCCTCCATCCCCCTGGCTCAAAGCATGGCCACAGCTATTTAACATATCAATACAACCAGTTAAAGGTTATAGATATGTTAAATGACCATGCCAGAGGCTAGCTGCAAAGCTGCTGTTCTGAATGGTCCTGCTCCAGAAGTCCCATCCCTGGCCTATTCAGACTTGTGGGGTGAGGACATCTTACATATATTTCTAATATTTCCTGGACACTTTGAGTTCCAGACCCCATTACAAATCCTCATTTGCCACCCGCCCCCCCGGCTGCACCCTGTTACACCCTGGCTGGTGTGGCCCAATTAGTGGGAGCATCATCCTGCAAACTGAAAAGGCACAGGTTCACTTCCCAGTCAAGACACATGCCTGGATTGCGGGCTTGGTCCCCAGTTGGCAGGGAGGGGGGGCGGTGAGAGGCAATGGATCAATGTCTGTCTTGCACATCAGTGTTTCTCTCCCTCTCTCTCTCCACCCCTTCTCCTCTCTAAAACCAATGAGCATGTCTTCCAGTGCAGATTTTTAAAAAAGATGATCACAAATTAAGCGAATCATTTAGAAAAAAATAAAACCATATTTTACTCTTTGTAAATGACACATTAGTATATATTCTGATGAGAGTTAAATTTATAAAAGGGAATGAAAGACAATGACAGAACAAGGTAAAAATATAAATTAAAATTTAGCCAGTATTGGGTGGCAATGTTGTTAATAACAAAAAAGAGTAGAAGGAATACTAAAGGAAAAGATTTGATAACACTGATTTCATAAAAATGGAAAAATTTTATAAGCTTAAAAAAAAACTTTTCAAAGACATCGACAGGCCAGGTACAATATTTGCAATGTATCTCACTCACAAAGAGGGAATAGTCTTGGTAACCACACATCATGAGAACAGGGGTTAGAAAACAGAAAAACACAATTTACTTCAAAAAAAAAAAGAATGACCAATAAACAAGAACCCACGCTCAGCCTCTCTAGTGAGCAAAGGAACAACAATTAAATCAAGATATTTTTAACCACCAAATTGGCAAACTTTTCAAAACAATAGCATCTAGGGTTGGTTATAGATGAAGCAAATGGATATGCTTATTAGTCATCAGGGCGTGTGTAAATTCTTGCCGCTTTCCTGATGAGAAGAAAACATGCCGCCTCGAACCTTACCTGAGTAGTGTTCCAGCCCTTTAACACCTTTATCTGCTTCAGCCCATCATTTTCACAGGCCAGAAATTCTCCCTGGAAACTCTTTATAGATATGCACAAGATGCACAGAGAAATAAACCGCAATATTATTTGTAATAACCAAGGGCTTCAATCAACAAAGCACCCAAGAAAGATTTGTTAAATTCCTTATTTTGCATCAAATGATGGAATATCTCATATCCGTAAAATAGTTTTAAATAATATTTAATGGCTTTAGGAAATACTACCACTATAGTAAATGAAAAGGCACATTTGAATGTGTATAACATGATTCCAACTTTGTAAGGAGAAATTTAAATACATGCACATTTTTCTAAAACTATACCAAATGTTAATGGTGATTATCTCTGGGTGGTAGCATATGGGTGATTTAAATATTCTCCCTTATATTTCTATATATTTTCCAAATTCCCTACAATAAACATGTCATCTTTATAAACAAAACATTTTTTCTTTAATATAATGATTTTCTTAACCAGATTTTAAGTTCCTCAAGGGCATTAAAAAAAAAATTGAATCCATCCTCCACAGCATCATAATTCTTTCAGGATACAGGCCCAGGATGTTATTTTAAATGCAACAGCTAATAAATAAATATTTCTCTGATTAACAAACTTCCTTCTTGTGTTTTTTGTGTTCCTTTCAATAGACTACATGGGATATTTTTAAATATGACATGCCATCACAAAGCTCCTTTTTCATGTGGGCACGTGGTAAGCAGTGCTGCCTGCTCCTTGTGGAGCAGACGGCAAACCCGTTCGTGACCTGAAAGGGTTAACTTTGGGCACTTGCGGCCACCTGTTCAGCATCTGCCACATGGCGTTTATTTCAAGGGCCCCAAGGCTCACCAACTCAGGAAAGGGATTTTTGCTTTGCAGTGTGTATATACACAAAGGCACAGCCAAGGCAAATAAGAAACTCTCCCGGTCCAGAAATAAACATTTCTTAAGCAACCCAGACAATGAAATGGATGATAGCCTTTCTCCCAGAACTTTTTTGTAATTACATTTTTATTGACTTTTCAGAGGAAATGAAAATGGCTAACATGTAATTGACTAAAAGAAATAGAAGTAATAAACCAAGCCAGAAAAAAGTCTTGAGGAAATGTGTATATAAGGTAAAATAACTCTAAGATGAAAATCTATTATATTATGCTGAAGTCACGTAATTGCCTACACATGCCCCTTTAGCTGTGGAAAAGAGCTGAGTGGGCTGCTGTGATATGGAGCTATGAGGAGGGCTCAGGTCTCTTTCCAAATCTGCACATCCTCTGAGTATTTTAAAGATTTTATTATTTTTATTTATTTATTTTTAGAGAGGGAGGAGAGAGGGAGAGAAACATCAATGTTTGGTTGCCTTTTCTGCGCGCCCTACTGGGGACCTGGCCCGCGCAACCCAGGCGTGCGCCCCACCTGGGAATCGAACAAGAGACCCTTGTCTTCTCAGTCCAGCGCTCAATCCACTGAGCCACACCAGCCAGGGCTCCTCTGGGTACTTTAAATTGTAAATTTTGAAAGCAGTTATCAGTGCCGCATTCTAAATTCTACATGAAAGAACTGTGGAGGGGGTGATATGGGTATGTCTATGTGGATTTTAACAAGCTGTTGCATGATAACCTCGTAGACAAGAAGATTAATTACTTTATGAATGTACATACAACATAGTCATCAAATGATCAGTAAGCAGAGGCCAGCCTGGACTGAAGCGGTTAGTTGCGTACCACTGTGTTCTCAACATAATTGTTAACGTAGCTCCAATCAGTGATCCTAAGTGGCCGACCAGAATTATGAGCAGAGGTTGGGGAGGAAGGTGGTAAGGCTCAACTTACACACGCCCTGTAACCTGATATCTAGGGAGTCCTGCTCCTTACCCCTAAACACCTACACTTCGCGTAATCAGACAGTGGTCTTGATGGGGGGGTATCATATCACTCACATGTTGGGTAGAAAAAAAAAGTTAAGACCTGCTGACATTGATAAAAATAGGAAAGGCAAACTCATGAAATCTGTGAGTAGTAAATTATAGCTAATAATCTAATGACAAAATCATGCTCTGAACTGATCTTGACAAGTGGAAATGAAGACATGAACACAACAAGGAGATATTTAATAGGGATGCGTAAGGAATATTAGACCCCGACCTTGGGCCCATGGGTCAATACATAAACAGGGTGAAGCAGAAACAGATGAGTAATGGTTCTTGTGGAAAGTGCCGAGGGCGCTCAGGTACCACTGTGGGGGCCAACCTGAAGTTCAGCCCTGAGCTCTGTACATGGAGTTACAGAATTTAGAATGAAGAGGTTGGCAAACTCTTGCCTTGGACAGAGCACACCCGAAGGGCTACAGGTCTGGCTCTCTGGGTGGCATCTCTCAAGGGGAGACAGACCAACAGGACTGCACTCAGAAGAGAATGGAAGTGCTGGTGGGTCTCAGGTTACAGTGTAGGAGGAAAGGCGTGTTAAACCTCAAGGAGGAAGGACTTGGGAGTCAGTGGGAGGGCCTGGGTTGCCTTCCAAGTCTAGGAGACCCTGGAAGAATCCCTGTCCAGACCAGATAGGGTCCCACTCTCTGTGCTTTTATAGCACCGTGTGCCTATTTCTAATATGGTAGAAATTTGTCTGTGTGTTCATTTCCTCCCACAAGACTGCAAGCTCTTTGAGGACAGAGACAGCCCTACCTTCTTTGTCTCTTCAGTATATAGCAGATTCTCAGTAAATGTTTTTGACCGTAAACAAGAATTTGATTTATGTCTGGCTCCTAGAGGTAGGTAGCCCCTATGATCAATCGTTGGAAGCTGTAGCAAAGCAGATTTACAGCTCAGGATAAAGAAGTGTTAAGAAACTGAATTATACAAAGTGAACCAGCTGACCTCAGGAAGCAATGGCGTCAGGCACTGACTGAGTGACCAGTTAGCAAGCTCAAAGGAGTTCGACACGCAAGGGGAGAGTTGGAGAAGATCTTTAAGATGGCATCTTCCAAGCCTGTGATTTGTGATCCCACCCAAGGAGGCACACCGTTCTTCTTTACAAAGGCACACCAGGCTAAGGAGGGTCTAAGTGTCCCCAGAGGCGGTTGAAGGGCCACTCTGGTTTCCTTTGCCAGAACACCATGGAGATGCTATAGGTCCAAGGTCAGATGAAGAAGGACCACTGCATAACTAAGACCCTGCAGTGATGTGTCTTTCTCTCAGTTGGCTGGTCTCCATCTTCATTCCACCAGGAAGTCACCCTACCTCTTCCTTCGATTTCATGTTTCCCCAACTCAAACTGCCGAATCAACTCTGCTCTCCTTTATCTTCCCTTCCTTGGGCCTCGTCCCAAAATTTCCAAACCAGGCTAGTAACTTGATCTTGACTTATGACTCTTCCATGCCATCCAGCTTCAAGTTTCCATTCTGGAGGCTTTCCAGTAGAATGTGTCACACTGGAAAGGACCACCTGGGGACCATTCAGTTCCACCCTGGCCTCAAGTGTGAGGGGGTGAGGGGTGAAGGAAGTGGCCCTGGCTGGGCAGGGGGTGGTGGTGCATGCCAGCCCAGAGTTCTCAGCTCTCTCAGGAATGGGCAGCAGTGCCACCCCCTCTGCATGGCCACCGCAGTGACCACCTGCAGGTGTTCCACTGTCTGCACAACCTATGTAGCTTTTCATGGGGCAGTGGCCCTGACTCTGGGCACCCAGGGCAGGCAGTAGCCCAAGGGCAAGAGCCTGAGTGTGGATGGGCCACCAGCTGGCGCAGGAGTCTCCTGGGCCCTCCAAGGACATGCCTGTACTTCATCAGGGGGCTTCTGGTCTTAAGGGTCTCCTTGGGTTGCTGCCACTGCCCCAAAGTGAAAAAGAAGAGTTCTCAGGAATTGTATCAGTTACAGAAACCCTATTCCATGGATGCAGGGCCCAAGAAGGCCAACAGCTATAACTACCCCCATCTACTCCCTCCCCAGTGCCATTCTGAACTTGGACTTTAGATGAGAAATATCAGGAGGGCTAATGTCCAGTTAGCAAAGGTGGGGCTACAGGAGTCTCCAGAGCACAAAGGCAAGCTAGGGCCCATCCAGGGACTTCAGATGAGCTCCTACGTTCTGTGCCAGGCAGGGTCTGGCACTTGCAATGGGCACTGAAACCTTATACACACAGTAATAGATTGGTTCTGGCAGTGAGAAAAATTTATAGATTAGCTGGAAGGACAGTTTACAGGGCAGGGATCCAAGCAGGAAGAAAATGAATTGCTCAGTCCTCACACTGTAATTCCATCAGCTTACTTCGAAAGGCATCTATTCTCTCTGCGCAGACCTATTTCCCAAAATCCCATTACCTGATTTCTGAATGGCCCGAACGCTTCTTGGCCAGGTCACAGACCACTAACTCTCTCCCTCTCTTCCTCTCCACAAAGATAAACCCTGGTTCATTTTAAATAGAATGCATGGGATTCACAGACAGGGCTGGCAGGAGGAAAGGCAGCCTGCAGGGATCAGGAGGGGTTGAGAATTTCTAAAATAATATTCTAAGCCATTTCTGTGCTGCTCCCCTAGCAGCGGCGGGAGCAGGCAACCATCCATCCTAGGCTCCCATGCCACCCAGAACCAGAGCCACCCTTTCACTGAGTGACAGGGAATGGTCACAGGGTGAACAGACACCCTGCTGCCCTGAGTCACTAAAGGAAGGAGACTGTGTCTTCCTCACTGATTTGTGGGCATGCTGCTGCTCTAAAAGGAGCCGCCTGGTGAGCGCCCACCTCTCCCAACACACACACGTGGGTGCACCAGTGTTCTGGAGGCAGCACGGTGGCCTGAGGAGAACCTGGGATTCGCAGCTGGAGGGACCCAGCTCTGTGACTTACGTGAAGCTGGCACTGTAATATCTGTCTCACAAGGCTGCTGTACACGTGAGATCATATCCACACTACCTAACACCTGGTGAGCATTCCACAATATTTCCTTCCTCTCCAGGATGGACACAGCAGGTATCCGAAGTCCTATAGGCTCTACTCTCTATTCCTAATCTTTAAATAATTCTTCATTTGGGATCGTAGGCCTTGATCTGAGAAAATGTGATTGTCTTTTCCTTTCAGCTCCTTCCAAATTTAACTGAGGTACGCTTAGTCTCTGGCTGAGAATCAATATAATCTCTACAATATAATACTTGGGCCTGGAATGTAGAGACAGGAAGAAAATGGAACAGTTGTTGTGTGCATTTTTGGTTGCTAAGATGATTTTATGCACTTCTGTATACATTACACTCCCTTATTTAGACGCATGTGCACCAGAAATCCATATGGATTTTTCTCAGCTATGTCTCTCTCTTTCCCTGTTGCAAATCAGACTTTGTGCTATATCAATCTCAAGGAAAGAAAATAGTTCATTCATTCATTTTCTGACTTGCTCACTCACTCATTCATTGAACACACATCGACGGAGGACCTATCATCTGCCGACCTGGGTTAGGTGCTGGCGACACAAAGAGGAAGCAGGTGTAGTCACTGCTCCTGAGGGGCTGTCAGTCAGCCAGGGCGGACGTCCGCCTCCACCAGTACATGAGAACGCAGTGAGTGCTCTGGCAGAGGTGTGCAGAGGGGTCATTAGAAGACAGAGGAGCCCCGTATTCTTCCTGGGAGTCTCAGGAAAAGCTACAATAATGACAGGAACGTCAAATCATGAAGGCCAAAGTTGACGCTGGTCAAGCACACAGGTTTGGAAAAGGGCCTATCAGACGGTCAGAGAAGAAAGCCGGGGAGGCCTGGAAACACACGGTAGGCACAGGGAGCAGTCCGTGCATTTGCAGCAATGAACAACAGGGGGCGTCCGCATTCGTTCCAGGAATCTGTAATGGGCAACCGGGTCAGCTTTCTTAAGAAACCATCGAAAATACGCCCATCTTATTGGCCCTTCAAATAGATTTTTCACACTTATATTAACATTCCATTAAAAGTTGAAGATGTCTAGAAGAAATGTTCTGAAGTAAATCAAGTACTAATCCAGAAATCATTCCGCAACCCCAGTACAGAAGTGGACGTGACTGGTGGCATACCCTTGAGGACCTTGCAGGCGGCACCTCATGAGGACTTACACCCCCTAGAAGGTAAGTGGGGAAAGAACCTGGGCTCCACAAAGTAACAGCAAAGTGGACCATGAGACCTTAGTGCCATAGTCTCCTATCACAGGTGAGGAACAAGGGCCCAGAGAGGTGAGGGGACTGCAGCAGAACCAAGACCGGAGCCCAAGTGGACAAGTTCCCCATCAAATCATCCTGGATCGGGAGTCAAGATACTGTACCGTGACAGACAATGTCATTTCCTACCCAATGCCACTCACTTCTCTAGATTCCTCTCTTGCCAGTCTCACCTACACATGCTACTCCCACCGTTCTGACCCACTGGTGATTTCTAGAACATGCCATCCCCTCTCCCCCACCTTGGTGGGTGGTGTGCATGCTGCTCCCTCTGTCTGATTCTTCTCCTCCAACCCTCTCATCGCTCCACCTGGCTAGCATCCACTCACTTCTGCACTCAAATTAGGTATCACGCTCCTCTTCCAGGAAGCCTTCCCTGACCCTCTAAGGCTGTTAGGTGGCTCCTTCCATGAGCTCTCCTAGCAACCCCCACTACCCCTATAATAGCTGCATGCTGTACCTCCACATAGTAACGCCAGGCCACTGGCCTGTCTCCCCAAGTAGAAGGACAAGCTCTTAAAGGATGGAGCCCATTCCTTTCTCATCTTTGTTTCCTGAACGTCCAGCACCGCACCCAGAGTAGGCTCTCAATAAACATGTTGCAACAATGACTGAATCCTCTCCGATTGCAAAGCCAAGGTTAAAAAGCAACTTCATGTTCTCCTAATCTTATTCTCTTGCCTGAAGATGGCTGTTGAGCAAAAACAACCAAAATGCACTACTTATTTATAGAATATACAAATATGTATTGTGCAGCCACCGTGTTATAGCCACTTACAACATGTCATGCACATATACTGGACCACTTAGCCCCATGACAAACCTGAAACTAGATATTAGCCCATTTTATGGCTGACTTTCCTCTGGTTGCCCAGATAGGAAGTAGTGCAGTCAGGCTCTTCCATCCTCAAGAGTCCAAGCTCTGGAAATTTCTTCCACTGCATTCCTGGTAGAAGCGGGTGCTTACCATTTGCCTCTGTACTGTCTTTGAAATGCGGGTTTTTCTGCTTTTGTAAGCTGATGTCAGAACAGACAGCTTCCAGCAAAATACCATTGTGGTTCTGCTCCACAATGCCGAGGTGAAATCGACAGCATTTGGTTTGCTCAGATAGAAGCAAAAAAAGGATTAAGAACAGGATTTTTGTGGGCAACAGGAAATCATGCAACTTCAATAATTAACCCCAAAGAGCAAATTTTGGGTGACAATTAAATTCTAGTTCAAAACAACACATTTCTCATGAAAATAGGAATCATCTCTTAGGTTTCCTACAGAGCAAGCTGGCCATGTAACAAGAACATTTGGGTTCTTTAAAAACAGCAACAGTGACTGAAATCAACAAAATCAAATTTGAAATGTCCTCTTGAGTGGGAAGGCCTGCAGACCTCTGAAGGTTCCTGCCAGACAGGATGTTTTGCCTGTACTTCCCATGGATATGAAGAGAACAAGTGTACTTCTCCTGGACAGGGAGAGAACAGGTGTGTACATATATATTCGGTACACAGACCGCAGAACTGGGAGGCATCTAGATGGAGAACATACATTGCTCTGCTCTGTGGGCAGGTGAGGGTATTGGAGGTTTATGAGGGGCCATAAGTCATATCTTAGGACCTATCAGAAACACCTGACTGTTCAGTCACAATAAGTTAGAGAAGCTAAGGGCCAGGACAACGTCCTGCATGCAGCCACTTTCAAGGCTCAGTACTGGAAGGTGGGCCCAGCTGTCAATGAAGGCCCAGCATGGCATGGAGACCAAGGAGTAGGGGGAACTCCAGCCATGGCTTAAAAACCTCTCAGAAGCAGCAGTTTCTGGAGAAAAATAGTGTATTTTAAGCAGAGTCAATAGATAGGAAATTGGGGTTTTAACACTTATAACTCAGGCTCACCTGGGGTTCTCCCACCCCAGTAAAAACTAGGTAAGTTTGGTTTGAACACCATCCTGTGGAACAGCAAAGCCATTTAAAACATTTTGGGGAATCCCCCAGAGGGTTGTGTTCTCAGGTCACGGCCGCCTCGGGACCCCTGCTTCCATGCACGCTGCCTCTGCTCTAGCCCTGCAGGTCAGCGCCCGCCCTTCCCTGCTCTGCCCCATTGCCTGGGTATCTGGCATGCCTGGGCTACATCGATAGGCTCCCTGGTCTTTGGCTTCCAGTGGGGGTTGGTTGAGCCAGGCAGGGAGTAGCAGGACATCTGCGGGGAGAGAAGGACGGGGTCAGGGCAGTTACTCTCTTTCCCTTTGGGGGCCCTCTCCCAGTGGCTGCGAACAGCTACAGCCTTCTGGTTCTGGGACTTGCTCCCTGCCTTTGCTCCTCCTGGCCTCGCGGTAGAACTAGCTCCCACTGTTGCTGCGTTGGTTCCCATGAACTCTGCCCGCCTCCTTGAAAACACGCACGACCCAGTCTGACTGGGTCATTTGTTTCATCTCAGGACCTTCAGGATACACCAGTATTGCCTCTGTTTGTAAAACTCAGCCCTTCTTTGATTTCTGTAAGAAAACTGCATCCACGTACAGCAGTTACCTCTGTGGTAAATGCTGCTGATTTATGAGCAACCTCATACACTGCACAGAAAAGAACAGTCACCTGCCGCACGGCCCCGATCGATGTGCTCACTGCCCAGCTGGCAGCGGCTCCGTTCTTCTCCCCTCCCCTCTTCTACCCCGCAGCCCACCAGCTGCTTATAGCGACCACCTTAAGGGTTTTGTATCTTGGGTTCCTGATGACATTTTTCTCTCCTTTTTTTACCTTCTATTCCAAGTGACTTACCAAGGAATTTTCCTAAACAAAGACATGTCTCTCCCGAAGAGAAAAATCTAGTGCCACCTCTTAAAATATCAATAATAAGATCCCTAGAAGTGTGGAAAAATGGACCTAAAACACTCGACAGGTCAACTCACAGGTGACCTAGACCAGCCCATGGAGAGATTTTGCAGACTCCAGGGTGGGGCACTGGCAGGGTCCCCATCTTAGGTCTCAGACCAAAGCAGAAGCTTAATTAGATTTGAAAACTAAAGCACAGGCGAGGCCCAAGTCCTGGAAAGTACTGCTTGGGGAGGAAGGGGCGCCAGTCAAACCACATGAAAAGTCAGTGTCAGCATCAAAGACTGGATCTGGCCCTGAGGCCAGCCCCGCAAGCAGTTGGGTCAAGGCTGGTCCAGGAACTTGAGCCTGACAATGGGCCGCCCATCGTGGGAGCTGGAGAAACCAAGATGGAAAACGCAAAGGCGGGGCCGGCCCAGAGCACCCTTCCATTAAGACATAAAAGTGTTTATCCTTGTATTATTAAAGAAACAAAATTATGTCATCCAAGACTAAAGCAAGAATAAACCGTGACCAAAATATATTTAATACAAACAGGCAAGGAGTATGGGAAGGAAAAAAGCCGTGATATTAATAAACTACCATAAATTTCCTGTTTCCCATCTTAATAGTACTGTGAAAAATACAAAAGAAACAAAATAAAGTGGGGGCTTTCACTCCTCCGAAAACTGTAACTGAACGAAAACTCCCTGGGGATGTTGTTAATCTCAAGAATGACAAAAATAAATACTTGAATATCACCTTACCTTTTCTAAAAATCCTTTCAGATTTAATACCACATTTCGGCGATACCAGAGACAAAGCCAGGGCGGGGCTGGGTTATATGACTCAAAGCACAAAAATAAGAAGCAATGTCGTGAGAACAAACCCCCCAGTCTCTGACACCAGGGCTATGAATTTACTGCTGTGTCCCAGGTCACCCACCCGGTGTGGGGAGAAAGCACAGGACACTGAGCACCGATGGAACCTCCACTCGGCAGTTAGGGGAGCAGCAAGGCAGGGCTGCCCTCACCCCGACCACCTCTGCCCGCTAACCCTTTTTGGCCTTTCTCAGTAGAGCCGCCCACCATTATGGGGAGAAATCATCCCAACTATGAGGGACTGAAACAGGTCATGTATCACACCTGATTAATGTGCCGGCTGATGATGTTACAGATTCAAACTTACTACACAATGTGAAGGACTTCTGCAATAGTGTCAACAATAAGAATAAAGAAAAATAAATAGATAGCATATAAAAACACCTTTTAAATATAAATTTACTAAAATATATGGCAAAATAAATCATTGTATTGCATTTTGCTTTATTTTTTTCAATTTTACTCCTTTTTAACTGTTTTTCTAAAAACTGGTTTTTCTTTATTGTTTATCTTCTCTCTTTTTAAAGATTTTATTTATTTATTTATTTATTTATTTATTTTTAGAGAGAGGAGAAGGAAAGGAGAACAAAAGGGAGAGAAATGTCAATTGGTTGCCTCTCGCATGCCCCCGACTGGGGACCTGGCCCACAAACCAGGCATATGTCCTGACTGGGAGTTGAACCAGTGACCTTTTGGTTCTCAGGCCAGCACTCAATCCACTGAGCCACACCAACCAGAGTTCTTTTTTCTATTTATGTGTTCAAATAATCAACCATAAATTCAATGTGGAACAAAATAAAATTTGTTGCAAATTGAAAAAAATATATAATATAAAAAAACAAAATAAAATAAAATTGATCTTATTATTTACCAGCAAATATTGGCCCTCAAAATTAACTAAGTGAAGTAAAATGTTGTAGAGTTATGCATCTAAGTAATGTCCTACTCTGCTCGATCCCTCCAAATTTAAATTAAATCAGTGATAGACTCTTGGCGACTACTGGAAATAAACATATACTCATTAATGTCTAACTTGATCACAGATAATTAAATACGGTCATGTTTTATGGTTCAAAAATCAGCTTTTACATTGGCCAGTTCTCCAAACATCATGGCTGGCAAATGGTCAGACGAAGAACAGGGTTAAGTTGCCATCATGTTTATTCCTCTGTGAGTAACTCAACTCCAGATTAATTTACTGGCAAACAAACAAAGGTACTTCGGGGGGGTGAGCAGCGAAGTGGCGGAATAGCCCAGAATATTCTGAGACTCCGATCAGACAATGAGGAATGAAGAGCTCAGATCCATCACAGTACCTCTTTTGAGCTACGCTCGTTGGTCATGACCCCTGGCTGGAACCAGGCCCAAGTTTCAGTTGGTGGCAGACCATTGGCGAGTCAGAGCTCGAAACCCACAGGGGCCTTGGCATGACAGAGCGGACGATTTGCCGGGGAGGGTCAGACTGCTGTGCCTCGGAGACACACAGACTGCTGGGAAGAGGCCTGAGATCCCAAACGCTTCCTCTTCTGACACCGGATTACACAGTTTTTGCCTTCTTCTGTTTTAGTTACCCACAGGCAACTGGTCAAAATACCAAATGGAAAATTCCAGAAATAAATAATTCATAAGTTCTAAGCAACATGCCGTTCTAAGTAATGTAATGAATTTTCAAGCTGCCCGCTCCGTCCCACCTTGAACGTGAATCACCCCTTTGTCCGGTGTGTTCCAGCTGCGTGTGCTTCCTGCCCCTTAGTCACTTAATAGCCAACTCGGTGCCTCGGTTCAAGCCGCCCTGACTCTACTTACTCTGCCCCAAAGCCATTCACGTAACTTTTACTACAGCGTATGGTTATAATTGTTCTATTTTATTGTGAGGTATTGTTCATTTCTTACTGTGCCTAATTTTAGTTTAAACTTTACCAGGGATGTGTATATATAGGGAAACCATAGTAAGTGCAAGGGTCAGTACTATCTGCAGTTGTAACTGAACACAGGTCTGGTTGCCGGACACTATGGAAGCCATGACTTCAGAAGCAGGTGCTGATGGAAAGGAAAGTGGCTTATTTTCAGATGCCCGCCGCCTAGAAGATGGGGGACTCACGTCTCAAAGCCCATCCCCACCTCTCAGTGGAGGCAGAGGTTTTCATAAGGAGGGAGAGGGGAACAGAACAAAGAGATCAAGGGAGGGAGCTGGAAAGTTCTCCACGTACAGATGAGCACAGTCCATTCGATAAGCAAGGGATGGTCCTGTGTGCGTCACCCCAGGTTATTCATCCTGCCTTCATCTTGGTTTCACGTCATCCTGGGTCCACGGTCGAAGGTCAGCAAATCTGCAAGAGCTGGGATGCCTCAAGGTTGGAATCTCTAGCTTTCGAAGCTAGTTCCTAGAATTCTTAATCAAACATGCTACCTCTCAGTCAGAGTCAACACTTACAGAAAAAACATCAAAAGAATAGCGGGTGGGTTACAATTTCCCACTGTTACAATTTTCCACTGTTATATAATGGCAAGCATCCAGTGAGGGTCTTCAAATGTATCCCCTGCCGACAAAGGGGGGACTACTATACCAAGACTGCCAGGCACCCCAGGATAACATTCACCGATGTAGAAATTGGGAAAAGGCTGTGTGAAATCACTTAGATGCTGTGCTGGTTTGAATTCTGTTCAGTGAGGATTCACTCCCCACCCCTCCTACCGTAAGAGTACTATACTTCCCCTCGCCGTGACTGCTGGGCACGGCCATGTGACTTGATTCGGTCAATGCAATGTGAGCAGACGCTGGAAGCAGGCTTGCCCACTTGGGCTGGCTTCTTCCACAAGGAGACCGTGCCCTAGGTGGTTTACTGACTCCAAAAGAATGACAGACATGTGCAGCAGGCCTGGAAGCAACCTGCAGCCTGGAGCGAAGCCCAGATGAGCTAGCCTACGTCAGTCAAACCACAGTTGATCTGCAGATTATGAACAATAAATAAATGCCAGTGTTGCATATCATTGAGATTTTTGTGGTTGTTGGTTATACATCAATCGTTGTCTAAAAAATAAATAATTCACCATACAGAGGAAAAGAAGATTGCGCCTATGAGGGCCAGGCTTCGAGAGGGAATGTTTTACTCCAAAATGGTTAAAAACTTTTGTCATTTCCCTCGGCAAAAGCCAGCATGGAGATAACTTTCAGAGTTCACAGGAATCTGTGAACGGTTGTGTCCAGACTACTAGGTGCTGAGACACAAGGAAGTGAGCTTTGTGTTTCTGTCACACATCTTTTACTTGACTGGAGGCTGGGTTAGGGTTCTCCAGAGAAACAGAACCAATACAAATGTGTGTATACAGAGAGAGAGGTTTATTTTAAGGGATTGGTTCATACGTTTGTGGGAAGCCCAAATTCTGCAGGGCCGGCCAGCAACTGGAGACCCAGGGAAGAGATAATGTGGGAGCTCAAGCCCACAGGCAGCTGGGTCAGAATTCCTCCTTCCTTGGGGGACCTCGGATCTCTTCTCCTTAAGGTCTTCAACGGATTGGATGAGGCTTGTTACAGTTTGGAGGGTAATCTGCTTTCTCAATGTCTACCAACTTAAATGTCAATTATATCTTAAAAAAACACTTTCACAGCAACATCTAGACTTGTGTCTGACCAGATACTTGGTGCAATGTTGACACATAAAACTTTTAAAAATTATACAAGCAAAAGAAAAAACATTTGAAAAACTTTGACAAAAGGTGTATAACCAGATATAGACTATAAGAATATCGTAACTAATAAACTTCCCATATTATGTATATATTTTCGTGGTTGGCAATGTTTTTTCAAAAGTATTTAGCTTTTTATTGAAATGATTTGATAATCCTTAAAAATATGGTGTCCTTCACACAGAAGAATGTACGTATGTTCTCACATCCACAAGTTTGCCCATAATAGTCCATGCATAAGTCTCCTGTGTTACAAAACCTTGACTTAGAGAAGTCATGGCAACGAAAAAATGAGACATGCGTGTTGGTGACATCTGAAGAAACATTTCTGACTGGAACAGCGGACCACTGGGAAGACAACCAAACTGTTTAACATCTTGAATATTCCTGGGACAGAAATAGCTCCAACTGGATAAAATAGCCTTTTACATTTGGGGGGGACTTGTAATCACCTTATAAATGATGAAAAATGATACAATGCTGATTAAGAAGGAGCTATGAGAAACTCTGGCAGACCAAGGACAACTTTTGACTTAAGCACAATCTGAAAATTTCCCTTCACTTGTAGAAGTTCCTCTGCCCAGCGCCTGGAGTCTGGCCAGATGTGGGACCAAGCTCCAGCGCCACCGCTCACCTGCTCCATGGCCTTCAGCGCTGACTTCATGTCTTCTTAGGGTCCTTCTCTTCTTCTGCAAAGTACAGGTGACAATGCTCACACCATGGGGCTCTTCACTAGTTCAATGAGATGCCACATAAAAGTGACTTACATAGTTTCAGGTCCATCACAAGTATTCAATAAATGCTAGCTATCGTTGGGTTTATTTTGTTTTCCTAAGATATTAATTGCTTGCAGATATAACCAAGCAGGAGAGGGAAATCATTGTCACCTCACCAACCACACAAATAGAGCAAAATCAAACAAGACTGATGCCGTTAACTGAGGATGAGTCGCAGAGCCTGCATGTGTCAGCAGATGGCCATCCCCCCCAGGTACTCCGCCCGCGGTGGGGACCCGCCTGCGCCGGGTGAGCAGTGCCTTGCTGATGACCGTGTGGCTTGCGTGGTAGTTTTGGTGTAATTAAGAGGAGAAAATAATCGCTTGCTCTTCCGTCCTTTTTACAAACAAAATTAAGATATTTAAACATAAGATTTTAAAAATTGTGCACTAGTTCCACTAACAAACACACTGAAACAACACAAGTAGAATAAAGATTTAAAAAGTAAGCCTGCAGGAGCAGTGGCCTACCTCTCTCACCAACCCTTACAATTTGTCTCTTTAATCTTGGTTTTTCATCAGATATTAGAATGTCTCTTTGAAAGCACCCAAACGCTTGGGGCACCCACAGTGCCCCGGGCTCAGGGATTCCTACCCACTGCCTCTGCCTTGGGAAATGTGGTCCATGTCCACTGTGACAGCTGCTGGTCCCACCGGTTGGCAGAACTAACTGAAGGGGACCCCGATTCCACTGGTGTTGCTTATCTTCCTGGCTAGCTAGTCCTCATCTTCACATCACAGGAGCAGAGAGAAAGAAGAAAAATTGCACAACACGCCCCTAATTTAGTAATGACTTTTCTCATTCAGAAGGAAAACATTTTCCACTTTCTAAAGGAGTCAAGAACCCTCTCTAAAACGTTCTCTGTACGGACTGAGAACTTTGTCCACAGGAATGGGTCAGCCTCATTTTATCCCCTTCAGGTGAAGAGCCTCGGTGGCTGGAAGGCTGTAGCTGTCCCTTCACCTCTGGGGCCAGGGACTAAACAGGAAGTCACTTCACCTGCAGGCACCAAGAGCCAGAGAGCCTGAGTTTGGTCCTGGGACACGGGGCCAGTTCGGGGGGAGGAACAGTGACAAAACCCAATGTCATTCAAGTCCTCCTCGGGCCATCCACTGAGAGGCTTGTGCCAGAAAGCTCAGCAGAAAGAAGGGAGGATGAGAGGAAAGGTGGAAAATGGCCAGAAAGAGCCCCAGTGGAAGGGGGCTTTCCCCACAGAGGGAACGTGGCCTAGGGCTCGAGTGTGACTCAGGGAAGGACAGGGCTTTCCCTTCCGGAGGTCTTTCTGTTGAGAGCGAAGCCAGACACCAGCACATGTCTCTGTCCATTCTGCTCAGATTCCTTAAAGAAGCATTTGCGGACAGGGGTGGCTGTGGCCAAAAGGACCCATCTGATGCCGGGGAGGGGAGGAGACTTCAGGGGAGAGGGCTGGCGGAGCTAGTGTTTGGTTTGAACAGTCCCCACCTCCAGCATGCCTGGGCCTCTAGGAGTACTGATGGCACTGATCTTGGGGACCTTGAGTATCCTGTGCAATTTCCACACATCCAAGTAACTGGGACATTTCCTGATGGGATTGGGGCAAGAAAAAGAAAAGACCGAGCTGTTGCATCTGTTTCTTTAAGACTGTCCCTTATCTTGTGTCTTGTTCTGTTGTCCTGCCCTCCCGTTTCCTGGCTCAGCAGTTGAGGAAATCAGTCTCGACCACTGAATGGAAGAGAGCCAGTTGGCACGACATGCAGTCTGGTCACTTACTGTGGGGTCTTCCCTCCGCCTGTTCTCCCTTCATCCCACCCCTATTAAAGCTCCCAGAGCGAATGTCAGGTGGTAGGATGCACACAAGAGAAGGCAGCTGGGACAGCTGTCCCTGCCGCTTGGCAGACCCCGTCCATCTGTTCCTGTGTTTGACTTGAGAAACAGAAGAGGGTCAGCTCCATGGTGGGCAGTTCCAGAGCAGGTGGTCAGAATCAAGGGGACAGTGATATGGGTCCAGGAAGAGGGGGCCCAGGGCAGAGAAAGGGAATGGGAGGTCTCGGCTCCAGAGGAAAGGGGCTCCCAGCTGGGCCTGGCCCACCCACGTCACGGTGGGCAGAGCTGGCACCTGGGTTAGCTGATCGCATCCTGTCCAAGACCCTGTTACTCCAGCGGGCTTCGAGGGGTTGGGTTGAGTGGCTCTTGCCTTTGAAAGGAGGGCAGTTGGAAAAGCCACAAGCAAATTAGAAAAGGTTGTACAACATCCCTCTCTTACATCTGCTTTCTGTGATCTATACTCACTTTTTTTTTTTACCACCGTGTGGCATTTTCACCCAATCCCTTACATCCTTCCCTTCCCCAGCCACACGCTGCCTAGAAGGTCCCCTTTTGTAAATGCCTCCTTGTTCCACCGCATGCTCTTGCCTTCTGCGCTGTGAATGCCGACCGATGGTCGTGTGTCGAGCACGCCTCTCTGGTTTGGGTTCTATGGAAACCGCCCAGGCCCCACAAGGCCTCATGCTGGTGCTAAGCCCTTACACTTGCCTTCTCCCCAGCTGTTTGCTTTGCCAGCAGGAAGCATCGCCTGTCCATTTGCCTGCTAACGAACTGTACAATCATAACAGCCAACCCGCTCCAGCCCCAGGAGAAAAAGGGAAAGGAATGTTCTGGCCCAGGCCGAAGGTCCAGGGCGGGGTGGGGGGTTTGGTTGGGAAGGAGGAGGAGCTGTGGTTACAGTGGAGGCAAAGAGAGAAAGAAAAAACAAAAACATTTCTTATTCACCAGAAAAGCACCAAGCACCAGGGGATGGTGGGGTGGGGATGGGGGGTTGTAGAGATTATCCTCATTAAACACAGGAAGAAACTGGAGCTCAGAGAGGGTGAGTGGCTTTCCAGGTCACACAGCTGGTGAGGAGACTGAGCAGCAGAGCAGAGATATGATCCCCCGTTGGTCTGAGGTCGAAGTCATGGGCTCACAGGCTGCCCCTCCAGTGGGAGACGTGCCACACATGTCTCAGGCACCTGAGCAGAGGTGTTTGCTCTCCTGGCGACAGGACCGAGGCAGGATCATTATCCAAGTGCCCTGGATCAGTGGGGCAGAGGTCATTGTCAGATCGGAGCAGAGGGCTGAGGCCCAAGCTGCGGGCGGGAAGCCAGCACGAATGGGGGACCAGAGGTGAGCTCTGCCCTCCAACCCCCTGGGGGGAAAGAAGCACAAGTTCCTCTTCTCACTCCAAGTTCTTCCAACTTCCAGGACCTACTGACACTGCAGGGTATGACTGGCTGGGAAAGGGAAGTTATTAGCACTATTTCTGAACTACTTACAATAAAACTTAGTATGCACCAAAAAAAGAAAAAAAAAAACAACAACACAATTCCGGAAATTTAGTGGTTCCTATCATTAAGCATGTATACATTTAAAATCAGTACACTCTGCTCATCAATGTTCTCATCTGAGTTTGTGGGCCACCTGACATGGTCATCAACTTAACATTTTAAAATTTAGGGGCAAGGAGTCAGAACGGATGGACAGGGGAGCCGGGTCCAGGGTCATCAAGAACATCAGGGCCTAAGGGTCCTCCGTGGCCAGGCAGACACCCTGATGGGAAAGTCAGGGGGAGAGGAAATGAGAGGCTGCAGGGACAGGTTTACATTAAGGTTGCTGGAGAGACAGAGAGAGCGGCTGTCACACTACAAGGGAAGAAATGGCTTCACTCTTCGATGTCCATGAGCCCCAGCCACCCCTTTAGAAACGGAGGGCGTGGGTTCTCAGGCTCACAGACGCGGTGATCACTCAGGTGGTGCCATCTGGGGACAGTTAGAGGCCAACAAAGGAAACAGAGACCATCCCATTACCTTGAGGAATGCCTTCAAACACCGAAAGAACCCAAAGGCCCTGGGTGCGTTCCACCACCGTGTGCCACCCAATCGGAGCACAGGCCTGCGAGGAAGCTGGGAAGCCTGTGACCTGGAACGGGGGCCTCGGTCACCCCCATTCTTGGGAGGCCACTGTGTGTCCCTGATGGTTTGGGAAGATGCAGCGTCTCTGCCTCACACAATTCTGTCTCTCTGTTCCCAGGTCAGCATCCACCCTCCTGTCCCTGGGCAAGTGACACCCATTTCCTCTACAAACTTCTGGAACACACACTTAATGCCTTCCAGGGTGAGCACAGGAGAGCAGAGAGGTCCACCGCTCCCACAGTATTAAGTGGAAATCAGGCATAAAGGGCAAAGAGAGGGAAGCCCTTAAACAGCACTTGAAAAATGCAAACTGGCAAAGAGAATGACAACGGGTCTCCCTGAGATCCACCCCGTCCTGGGTTCTCGGGGTACAGGTTGAGAAGAGGGAAGGTTTAATTAACATTTGTTCTTAAAATGGGATTGTTGCCCTTTATGGGTGAGTCTCACTTTAAGAAAATGGCACAGAAAAATCTGAGCTTAGTGAAATGGACACGCCACGTAATACTATTCACCTTATGAAAGGATACTTCCTTTTACACAAGTATTTATGGCAGGATATCTTTGACTCCAAACACTATTTGAGAGAGTCCTTTGCACCTCGGGTATTAAGGCAGCTTTGCAATGCAAAGTAGTGGATCCTGCTATCAAAAAGCAGCAGAAAAGAACCAGATATTCGCTGAGGTCACCCTGTCCATGGAGATTTACATAAATTAGCCTCAGCTCCCTAGGCCGTTTCTAGTGAGCAGATCTATGCCTGGGTGAGTCAAAGTTTCTGCATATTTTCAAGGCTTTGCCTTAAAGGCTCCCTCTGGCTTGGATAAAACCCTATGGTCTCACATGCATTCTGTCCCTGTCCCCACACCCTCCAGCTATTTTCTTGGGAGGCAGAATCTTGACCCACCCAAATGCAAAAGGACAATGATAGCTGCTAGGAAAAAAAGTTTGTAGCTTAGCATTTCTTTTCCCTCAAGCAATAATCTAATGTGGACTTTCCTGGCTGTCAGGTAGCTTTATATACTGAACAAAGACCCCTCTCCTGTCTCAGGTTCAGGGAGACTTATGCATCCAGTTGGTAGGTGGGCTCATGGAATGGAGAACATTGTAAACCTGTTTCTTTGCTGCCTTCTGGAAATTGACACCCACCACTTTGGCTCACATTGTTTTCACTTTGTTGGTGAAAACCAGCCAACCATGTGGTCCCACCCAGATGCAAGAGTTGCTAAGAAATGTACCCCTGATTGGCAACTGCTTCCCAGCGAAGGCTCTGTGCGGGAGAGGGCGGGCAGTCTTTATGGAACAGCGTGCCATCTTTGCCATAGGACTTCACTGTTTTTCCCCATCTTCCCTCTCACGCAAGGTCTTTGTGCGGTGGAAGCTTTTACAGAAGGTCTGAGGATGGTAAAGAGGTTTCACCACCATCCAGGGTGGTAGCTTGTTATGTAAATAAAACCTATTTTGAATTGGAGTGGATAAACAACAAGCAAAAAAAGGCTGTGGTACATTTACCCAGTGGAATACTATTCAGCTGTGACATAGATGGAAATCTTACCATTTGCGACAAAATGGATGAACCTAGAGGGTGTTATGCTAAGTAAAATAGGTCAGACAGAGAAACACAAATACCATATGATTTTACTTATGTGTGGAATCTAATAAAAGTAAACAAACAAAATAGAAACGGACTCATAGATACAGAAAACAGACTGTGTCAGATGGGAGGGAGGCTGGGGTGATGGGCGGAAAAGGTGAAAGGATGAAGCCGTACACATTGGTCATTGTAGAACAACCACA
Source organism: Micronycteris hirsuta (assembly GCA_004026765.1). Taxonomy (NCBI): domain Eukaryota; kingdom Metazoa; phylum Chordata; class Mammalia; order Chiroptera; family Phyllostomidae; genus Micronycteris; species Micronycteris hirsuta. The sequence goes on from PVJI01002562.1 coordinate 22,505, forward strand.
GAAATGCAGATTACAGAAATACAGATCACAGCACAAGGAATATAGTCGATAATATCAAAATAAATGGGTATGGGGCCAGATGGGCACTTGCAGCAGCGGGGCACCACTCTGTAAAGTACATGATTTTCTAATCACTATGCTGTACGTCTGAAACTAACACAGAATCATACTGAGTGTAAACCGTAACTGAAAAATTTTAAAAATAAATTAAAAAATGATGTGGGAGGATATGAGAAGGAGAGGTGCAGAAAGCCAGTGTTCCCAGGAATTTTCCAACGTTGCGAGCAGATGACTATGCTCCGCGAGCCAATGACCGCCCCAGAGCAGCCTGTGAATGCTGAGGATATGCACACAGAGGTTGGTGTAGATCAAAACTTCTAGTGAAGTCCATCTGACACACTTAATCCTACGTGTGATCGCTATTGTGCTTCACAGTAATTAGGCATAAGAGGGACGCAATATATGTAAATAACTATAGTTAGTTTTGCTTTTATGTGCCAAATAAAATTTTTTAATTGTCAAAAAAACTGGCAAAGCAGTTTCAAATTGAATACCTCTTCTGACCACCCTTTTTCTGCCCAGCCACCAAGAGTTTCTCAGTGAGCACCTTTCACGGCAGGTTTTTCTAAGCTTTTCTCTTACTGCTCACCCGGCCCTCAGATCCTTGCTAACCTTTTGTGGCCGGTGATCAGGGCCCAGATCCTTGCACATGCAGCCCAGGGCTGAGCCAGGAGTTCATACGCAGTTTTATGGGATCACAGCCTTGATCTCCCTGGCACCTCCTTTCTGGTCCAGTGACTAGGGACCTAGGGCTTTAATCTTCCTGTTGTGTTGTGCACTTCCTGGGACTGTATCTGCTACTTCTGCAGTGCGTGGAGTTCCGGTATCCTTCCCCCATCTACTTGCTATCATTTCACATCTCTGTGTCCTTCAGTAGCTACTCTACACTTTTTCTCCAGGGATTTTAGCTACATTCACTGGGAGACATGCGGTGGTGTGTGCTTAATCCATCTTTACAAGAACCAGAATACATGGAAGGTTTTTAAGCAAAGTGTTACAAATAAAGAACGTAGCACTCTATTCCACGAAGTTCCTTTTTGGCCAGAGCAAGGAGACTACGTTGAAGGCAGTGGCGCTAGGTGCTAAGAATGCAGAGAGGAGGGGAGAGCTGGTACAGGAAGCTAAGACGCAGATGCTATAGGTCAGGTCTGAGGTCATGGCAGTTGAGGTGGAAAGGAGACGGCAAAGTCCAGATCTACTACAGGTGCATTCTGCGGGATCTGACAACCAATTAGATGTAGAGGTTAGGCGTACAGAAGTATCCAGAATGGCTCCCTAGGAAAGGAAGAGGAAAGGGAGGAATTTGCTTTATAAATATCAGTCTTTGATCAAATTCATAGCCAGAGGTTCCTCTCATAGAGCAGAAGAGACAGATTTGAAATCTCTCCTGGATTTCCTTCTCGACACCCCAGGGTGACTGGCCTTTTGTGCTATCAGCTGTGCCAAGGGATTCTCCACTCTGACAAAACCTATTCAGGCCAGCTCAAAGGCCTGGAAAGTTTACTGTTGGCCTGTTTGCCATTTTTCATAGAACAAATTCAAAATCGATTTCATTTGCATAGCAAGCGTCCACCGTAAGTTGTGAGGGAATCGCAGGTAGAGCTTTTATTCTGTGTATGCTCCACCATGCCACATACTTTTTCAGGTCTGTGTTTAAGAATCTTGCCATTTGTTTCTATCATTTGTTAGCAAAATACTGTTATGTGACATTTCAAATATATAAAAAATGTTTGAATGATTGAAGAAAACTTGAGTTTGCCTGGATTGTTGGTTAAAAAGGCTAATAACTGAGATGCTGCAGTAGCCGCAGGTAGCATAATGTCTTCTGGTTTGTTTTTGCAGAGGTGGCCATGATTTCATATGTTTCACCCCTGCACCACACACAGACACGCCATGGATGTATATTCACGTTTCATGGGCTCCCACTTCACCTGCTACATAATTCAGCTCCCTACAAATTCTGCATCCTAGCCCCATTATTTTCCAAAACTACAGGTGATGAATCACTCCAACTGCGGGTAATTTCCTCCTAACTGGGAATAAAAACATTTCCCCCTGCTGAGTGTGCTTGCAAAGGGCTGGGCCCAGAACCCACTCGGCTTGGTCACGGCACAGAAACAGCACCGTGGTCTATTTTCCCTGCTGGCGCCACTTCCCTCTCGTTGCAGGACGTGTGCTTAACTTTGGGTAGAAGGAAAAACCAAAACCTTAAAACTGGAAAGAAATCCCCAAGATACACAGAAAAAAGGACTGAGAATGAGAGCCCTTACATCTGAGATGGAATTGGATTATTTCCTGGAAAGGCTTTTGAGAAAGGAATCTGTGGGTAGAAGGAGAAAGAGGTTCCTTTTGTGTATCTTGCTGCAAGCCGACAGAAGAAATAACTGGAGAAAGGGCTTTGGCAATCTGTGGCTAACAAAGTCCCTAATTTGGGCTGAATCTCCCAGGGTGTGGAGATAGCATTCTTGTCCTAGAGAGAGCATCATACCATGGCCTTGCCCACCCTCTGTCCCCTGGGCGGTCAATTGTTTCTCCTGCCCTGGACCTGGGCTAATGCTGAGCCGGAAAACTTCATCAGACCAGCTAGAAAAGAAGGAGGAGTGAGGGTTTGAGCCTCAGGTTTGCTGTTCACACTCAGGTGTAAGGAAGTCAGACTCACTGCCACTGTGTTGCTTGACAAGAGATATTCTTTGATCAGCACAAGACAAGGCTTTGGGGAAAAAAACGGTCTACAGAAACTCTGGACAATGCTTTTCATCATGTACATCTCTGTTGTGTTCCTCCAATTACAAATTTTCTGAGAGCCTACTTTCTGGCATCTGCATTTTATTTCTGTGGCTCACCCACGAATGGAGGCCTGCTGATGTCTGTGGGATTTGGTGATCCTGAACTGGGGTTGTCCTCTGGTCAAAGTTTTGCAAAAGGTGTGGTCAGCACAGCCCAGGCTGGAGATTACGCTGGAAATGGGACGGAGATGGGGAGTCAGCTGGATTTAAGTTCTTTGGAAAGCACATGGAAGGATTTGTTAATATACTACAGTTGGTCAATTGAAAACATTTCCAAATACCCCTGGGTGCTGTTGTAAGAGCTAAGTATAGGAATAAATTCCACAAGTGAGAGAACTCAAAATAGCATCAAACAACAGACACTGAAATATTTGGGGTAGGCCCTGTCTGCAAATCTCACCAAAAGACAAGCAAAATATCCCCAGTAGACCTTGGATTTGTTTCAAGATTCAGACACCTTGGTGAATGAATACAATGAATGTATTCTTTGGGAGATATTCAGATTGGGCCATTTCTTCATGAATATTCAATGGCTAAGGTCATCATGCAAAATGCGGCTAAAACATTTTTCCATGAAAGGACATTAAATGGCTATGGAGAAGGCTGGTGATGAGTTTTATGAGAAGGAACTCAGATTTCTTTTGTCAAATCAATTTGTGTCAAAGCACAAATTGAGGCGGAAGGGGCCTAAAGTCAGGAGACGCCCCTCAGAGCGGAAAACGCACAGCTGCAGCGAGAAGGAGAGCGAGAACCGCGGAGGTGGGCCAGCCCTGGCTAGGGCACGGTTCCGTCCAGCAGTGAGGGGAACAGTAGCAAATCAGCTCATGTCTGTGGAACGCTCACTACATTTCATTTTCCCAGGCCCCAGAGCTGAGCAGCAGGCAGGTTTGATTCGAACCCAGAGCCCTGACCCAGAGCCCTGCTCTCAACCACGATTCCCCTGGCCCAGCCCGTGGGGAACCTGGATTTCCTTGGGTAGGGTGAGAACTCTTGGCCAAATTTTGCATTTAGGATTCTGGTACCAAGTGGGCCACTGCCAGGGCCATTCTGCATGGGTGTGCAGGGGTCTGTCGCACAACATGGTTTAGGTGACTGCCACTCCCTCCCCAAAACTGTGCAGTGGACCGACTGCCAGCTGTAGACTTTGGCCCAGCCGTTTCTATTCTTCCACTTTCACAAGTGAGACACGTAAACCGCTGAGAGACAAGGAGCTCTGCCCCAAGGCCACCGGCTGCGGAGATGAGTCAGGACTGGCCTGCAAAGCACATCCCTGCACTCTGGCCATCCCACTGCACTGAATTCCTCCCAGCGTCCTGCGCACAGGCTCCACTCATAGCCGATAAATACACTGAAGATGCACACGGGATTCTGGAAAAGGATAAGGACAGATAAGAAGGCTGTCTTTTAAAAGATTTTATTTATTTATTTTTAGAGAGAGGGGAAGGGAGAGAGAAAGAGAGGGAGGGAAACATCAATGTGTGGTTACCACTCATGCGCCCCCTACTGGGGACCAGGCCTGCAACCCAGGCATGTGCCCTGACTGGGTGACCCCTTGCTTCACAGTCTGGTGCTCAGTCCACTGAGACACACCAGCCAGGGCAGAAGGCTGTCTTCTAAAAAAAAAAAAGAAATATATATATATATCTGGCCTACCCCAGACACACCAAAGAGGAGGGTTGCCCTCAACTTGGATGAGATTCCTGAACTGCCTGCTTCCTCAGAAGCAAAAGAGAAGGGAAATATTTTGAAGCAAGCGTTACTCTAGAGGCAATTTATTAGCACTATGTGAGGACTAGAAATGCTATCATTAGGAAAATGAAATCAGGGCATGTTTGGATTTGTGTCTCACAAGGGAGCCATAAAGGCGGCTCGTCTGCTGGCAGGGCCTGTCTGGGAGCAGGGAGGATGGCTGCCTGCTCCTGAGCCAAGGACACGTTTGAGGGCTGCAGAGTGATCTCTCATCTGCTGTCACTTCAGCTTCTCTGTGGAGTGGGGGAGCTAAGCCATGGACCGACTCCTCCGAGGCTCGGCTCCTGCCGGCAGCAGTGTGAGCTGAGCCAACTTTTCTGACTATCTCTGAGGAAGGCCGTGTCCCTCATGGCCCTTTAGAAATATACAGAGAAGGCCTGGGCACTTGTTGACATTTCAAGTGGATTCTTCCTTCCCAGATGCCCTCGCGGCTGGCTGGTCCAGACTCAAGGAAAGAGCTGTGGTAAGCCATTGTTTTAGGCAGCAGCTAATCAGAAACAGAGAGTATCCATTAGCCCCAGGTTTGCCTCTAGCTTTTAGGATAGCTGGGAGTAGTTCTTTTGTCTCTTGGGGGGTCTCAGTTTCCCCATCTATAGAACAGGGCTGGGAGAGGTTAGACTATTGTGCCTTTTCCACCCCAGCTCTAAATCCTATGATGCTATAGAACAGATTGGTTTGAGAATTGACATCCACAGCGAAATCATTTTCATTATTATTTGTTTCAGTAAAGCCAGGCTTCCAGAATCATGTCAGACTAAACCACTGGAATCCCATATGAACTCAATAAATAGATCCCTCATCCCTCTAAACAACTTGAGAAAGAAAAAGATAGAAGGCTCAAGCTCCAGCATAGGGTGTTAGCTCCATCAGAAGAAGAATTATCATCACTTGTCCCAAACCCAACTGCAAATTCCTATTTCAACTTGCACTTGATTTCTCAGCGGTTTTACGGGCACAGCCCAGGGCAGTCAGAAGCACAGGAAAAAGCAGACTAAGAACTGGTTCTCTGCCAGCTCTGTTATGGTGGTAGACCAGTTAGCCAATGTCCCGGCCCTACCTACACACACTTCTCAGAACATCTGCTCCATGATTTCTGTGTAATGAGTAGAAGTTGGGGAGCATTGGTGGACTTCCAGGGAGCTGAAGAAGTTTAAACTTCAGAGCCCCTCCCATGTGTGGTCCCCATACAAGTGCAGGAGGTTCTTGAGTTCAAAGTGAAAAGCATTTCTATGTTTTTCTTACATTGCCAAAGGAGATCTCAGAAGAAAGTGAGTTATCTTTAAGATTATAGTAATTTTTGTGGCTTCTCACTCTAAATAAGAATTCACTTCTGTGCCTAATTTTGTATTGATGATTTTATATTGATTCTTAAGTAGATTCCCCCAATTGTAGATGCTTTTCAGGCCCACAAAGCCTGGATCTGACCCTGATCATATATCTGTTCTATTAACCACAGTTCACTGGACTAGGGAGGAACCCCTGACCCAGGTGGAGCAGTCAGATCTTCACTTCTAGAAAGTTCTCACTGGAGTATAGTCAATGGTGTGCCAAGGTCGCCATTCACCTTGGCTGGACCCTGACTGGGAGGGCACACGGGGCACAGGACTGGTATCTCCCACTGTGCTCGTGGAGAAGTTGGACTTCTGAGAGAAACAGATGAGCAGAGAGGCGAACATGCAAGAGAGAGAGAATGCGAATAAGAAACTTCAGTTTCTCAAGATTATAAGATCCTGGCTTCAGTCCCTTCTGATATATGAAAGGCTCCTGCAGATCAAAGCAGGAGTAAGTCACAGTGAACTCCCTCCACTCCCCCATTAACCTGCCCCAGGTCATAACCAAACCATGCCAGCCAATGTAAAGAGCCCTGATCGCCTTGGTCTTGCTGAAGCTACTGTCCCTTCCAGAAACCAGGGGTGCAGAATGAAAACATGGACCTCAGAGCCCCATGATAAATACTCAATACTCCAGCACTCAGTTCTGCCAAAACTGAGGCGCGGAGCCGGCCTGGGCAGCGCTTGCCAGTGCCACGCAGCTCCTATCCACCTGTGCCGTCACCGCGCGTATTTACAGCTCCCGTGTGCCTGTCGGAAGATGATGCAGAGGCTTTCTTAGCCGCCCCCTTCCAGCCCCCTTGAAGTAAGTAGAATGTTAGTGATTATGTGCGATTTCAATTGGAGTTTCATTGCACAAGGACCCTCAGACAATCTCTGCCTGTTTCTAATGCATGTGGCATTTCTCAAGTGCCATTGTCTGCCACAAAGGAATGCTGTATGGGTGGCCGGGTAGTGTCTCTTTATAGCCACTGAACTACACAGGAAAAAACAACAACAAAGAATAAACTGCAGCTGTAAGGAATTAAATTAGACGCAAAAGAAAAAAAAAGCCTCTCGTAGGGTGGTAGTAAGACAGTGGTGTATATTTAAAGGGATAATGTGTTAATGAACTCTCAAGATATTTTCAGAAAGAGCAGACAGCTTCCTCCTGGGAATGGTTGAATGGTTGCAAATGCAATCCTGCTTAGGGACCTAGAATAGATTTGATGAACTCTGTGCCCCTTCCAGGACTAGAATGGTGACAGGGATTCTAAGAGAGGGTCCTTCTGACCCTATGCACAAAATTCTAATCAGGTTCATCAGGTTACTATCCACTCTCTTATACTTGCCTGAGAAGACCCAGATTGTTGGCAACTGTAACTGTACTCTCTCCCGGCCAGCCCTCAGGACCAACCCACGTCGCCACCAGCCCCTCCCCTCACCGAGCAGGTGAGGCCTAACAGTAAGAGTTCGGATACAATGAGCAAGTGGGTGAGTGTCTTCCAGAGGCTGAGCTGGCTGCTGTCTAAATAACCGTGGATATATGGCCCCATGTTCCTCATTGCAGGTGTCTGCATCCCTGACCCCTCCCTACCTGTGTGTAAGAAGTCCTCAGACGGGCAGCAAACAAAGGCTTACAGGGAAGTGTCCCTCCTGTCCATGGAAGAAGGAAACCTCTGATTGGTAGAGGCAGCTGACCCGTAGGCAGACCAGCCTCACATCTCTGAAACCTGGGGCACTCGGCCTGTGTGCTCAGTCCCCAGGTGGGTCCTGGCTTTACTCACAAAGCAGCAGCTCATTGCACTGGTTTCTTGTGGGATGTCTGCATTTTAAAGAGATTTTGGTGGACTTATTTGGTAACCCTTAGTCCCACCAGGGAGCATTTAACAATAAGACATTCAGCATTCCCAGAAGAGACTGCATAATTTATTTAGTATTTGTTCATCAGGTATGTGTAGCTTCAAAACGCCTCTTCTTTGTGCTCACCCTCCCTTTATTCTCACAGTCATTTCCCACCCAGGGCAGAGGAGTCAAATGGCACTAACATTTCTTAGTGCCAGGCGCTGTGTTTTTGTGTGCTTTATGTGTATTCTCTCATATGAGTCTTCCCTAGATTTCTGATGCAACTTCTAAATGGTCTCTCAGCTTCCACATGCTACCCTCTTCATTCTTACTCCATGTGGGTGCTAGAACATCTTTCTAAAAGCTACTCACCACCTTAAAATGTTGATAGCTCCTTATTGCCTTCTGGAAGAACTGAAAAAGTATAAGGAAATTATAAGATACTAAAGAAAGAAATTGAAAAAGGTACAAATAAGTGGAAGTACATACTGTGTTCATGAATAAGAAGAGTTGACATTAAAATGTCCATATTACCCAATGCAATCTATAGGTTAAACACAATTTCTATCCAAATACTAAGGTCATGTTTTACATAACTAGAACAAATAATCCAAAAATTTATATGGAACTACAAAAGACTCTGAATTGCCTCGGCAATCTTGAGAAAGAACAAAGTTGGAGGGATCGCACTACCTGATATCAAACTATACTACAAGGTCATAGTAATCAAAACATCATGGTAAGGCATAAAAACAGACACACAGATCAAAGGAACAGACAGCTCAGAAATAAACCTGTGCCTATATGGACACTTAATATTTGACAAAAGAGGCAAGAACACACAATGGGGTAATAACAGTCTATTCAATAGATGGTGTTGGGAAAATTAGATGGGTACATGTAAAAAATTAAATAAAATTAGACCATCTTTAATACCATACACAAGAATAAACTCAAAATGGATTAGAGATTTAAATGTAAGACTCAAAAGCATAGAAATCCTAGAAAAAAACATAGGCAGTAAAATCTCGAACATTTCTCATGGCATATATTTTCTGATATATCTCCTTAGGCAAGGAAAACAAAAGAAAAAATAAACAAATGAGACCACATCAAACTAAAAAGTATTTGCACAGCAAAGGAAATCATCAACAAAAAAAAAAGGACGGCCTATTGAGTGGGAGAATATATTCACCAATGACACATTAGATAAAGGGTTAATATCCAAAATTTACAAATAACTCAGACAACTTAACACCAAAGAAACAAACAACCCAATTAAAAAGTGGACACAAGACCTGAATAGACGCTTCTCAAAGCAACACATGCAGATGGCCAATAGGCATATGCATAGATACTCAACATCACTAGTCATCAAAGAAATTCAAATCAAAACTACAATGAGATACCACTTCACACCTGTCAGAATGGCTATCCTCAATTAATCAACAAACAGCAAGTGTTGGTGAGGATGTGGATAAAAGGGAGCCATAGTGCATTGTCGGTGGGAAGGCAGGTTGGTACAGCCACTGTGGAAAACAGTATGGAGTTTCCTCAAAAAATAAAAAATGGAACTGCCTTTTGACCCAGTGATTCCACTCCTGGGAGTGCATCTGAAGAAACCTGAAACACTAATTCAAAAGAATACATGCACCCCTATGTTCATTGCAGCATTATTTTTTTTCCACAATAGCCAACATTTGGAAATAACCCAAGTGTCCATCAGTAGATGTATGGATAAAAAAAGCCATGATACATTTGCACAGTATAATACTACTCAGCCTTAAAAAAAGAAGAAAAATATTACCTTTTGAAACAGCATGGATGGACCTAGAGGGTATTATGCTAAGTGAAGTAAGCCAGGCAGAGAAAGACAAATACCATATGATTTCACTTATGCGTGGAATCTAATGAACAAAATAAACGAACAAACAAAACAGAAACAGACTCAGTAGATAGACAGAGACAACAGACTGACAGCCGCAGAGGGGAGGAGGGTTGCAGGAATGGTTGAAAAAGGTGAAGAGATTAAACAGGACAGGCTGGTAGTCACAGAATAGCCACCGAGATGCAGATTTCGGCATGGGAAATATCGTCAATAATGCCTAAGTCACTGGGCATGGGGTCGGGTCGGTGTCTGGGGCAGTGCAGGGACCACTCTGTAGAGTGCATGGCTTTCTGGCCACTTTGCTGTACATCTGAAACTGGTGCAAAATGGTATTGAACGTAAACTATGGTTGAAAGAAAACACAACGAGATACTAATTCATACCCTTTAGACGGCCATTATAAAAACAAAACAAAACAAAACAAAAATGGAAATCAGCAAGTGTTGTCAGGATGTGGAGAAATTAGAACGTTGTACATTGCTGGTAGGAATTACATATTGGTACAGCCACTGTGGAAAACACTTTGGCAGTTTCTCAAAAAATTAAATATAAGATCAGCTTATGATCGATCAGCAATTCTACTCGTAGATATGTACCCAAAAGAATTAAAAAGAGGGACTCAAGCAGACACCAATGTTCAAAGTAGCATTATTCACAATAGCTAAAAGGTGGAAACTACCCAAATGTCCATCAACAGATGAACGGGTAAAACAAAATGTAGTACATCCATACAACGGACTATTATCCAGCCTTAGGAAGGAATGAAATTACGACATAGGCTAATATATGGATGCACCTTTAAGATATTAGGCTAATTGAAAATAGGCAGATACAAAAGGGCAAAAATTATATAAATTCACTGATATGAGGACCTAGAAGGGACAAATTCAAAGAGTCAAAAAGTAGAATAGAGATTCCCAGTGGCTGACGGAGGAAAGGGGGATTATTTTTTAATGGGTACGGAGTTTCCGTTGGAGAGAATAAAAAGTTCTGCAGATGGATATTGGTGATGGTTACACTGCATTGTGAATGTATTTAATGTCACCAAATTGTATACTTAAAAATGTTTGAAATGTTAAATTTTGTTACGTATATTTTACCACAACTAAAAATATAAAAGAGAGAACATGACATTATGGAAAATTGCTTTTCTGTCATTCATTATAAATAAATAATGGGTGTGTTCTACTTAGTTAAGGCTCTTACGGCTCGGGCAGGAAAGGCGGCATTGATGGAGAAGAGCCAGCGCCTAAATTCCCCACCACCTCCCACAGCCTTCACTCACCCTCATCGTGTTACGGTTGCCAGCCATCAGTCAATTTTCTTCTTTCCCCCATCAAATACTTTTCATAATGGCTAATAAGGATGTCAAGCTTCAGCACCCCCACATGTCTGGATAAATGAGATGTCACTTAGTCAGCTGCCATTGTCCAGATAGGAAGAGCGAAGAGCAAAGAGCAAGGCAGAAAAACAATACAATGCTTTGACTGAGGCAGGAAAAAGGCACACTTCTCTGGAATGCCTCAGCCTGTTCAGACTGAAGTACGATCTTCAGGAGTTCAGGGAGGGGAGACAGCCTAGGAAGAGGAGGAAGAAGGGGAACACCGAGAACCCCACCGATGGCCATTTCCCTCTGCTTTGCCACAAAGACCTAGAAAACACAGGCTCGAATGTGATGGATGCGAAATCCCTACAAAAGACAGGTAGCTGGCAATTTAAGTTATTTAAGTGTCTAATCACTAGATTGTACGCCTGAAACTAATATAGCATTGGATGTCAACTGTAATTGAAAAATTAAAAAAACACTTTTTTAAAGATTTTATTTATTCATTTTTAGAGAGAGGGGACGAGAAAGAGAGGGAGAGAAACATCCATGTGTGGTTGCCTCTCGTGCGCCCGCCCACCCCCCCGCACTGGGGACCTGGCCCACAACCTAGTCATGCGCCCTGACTGGGAATCAAACTATCAACCCTTTGGTTTGCAGCTCACGCTCAATCCACTGAGCTACACCAGCCAGGGCCTTAAAAACTACTTTTAATAAAGGAAGGCATGTCCTGGTCAGTGTGGCTCAGTTTGTCAGAGCATCATCTGATAACCAAAAGGTGGCAATCCCTGGTCTCGGTGCATATGGGAGGCAACTAACGGGTGCTTCTGTCTCACATCGATGTTTCTCTCTCTCCCTTCCTCTCTCTCTAAAAGCAATGACAAAAATATCCTCAGGATAGGATAAAAAATAAATTTAATTTAATTTAAAACAGAAGACAGGTAGGACTGTGGAGGTTAAAAGTGAGGACTCTGGGTACACAGGGCCTGGATGCTGACCCTCATTCTGACGCTTACACCCATGAGGCCTTAACAAGTTGACTCACCTCACTGTACATTTCTTTCCCTGTAGAAAAGGCACCAATCCTAACTCACTGGGCTATTGTAAAGTTTTTGAAGTGCTTGGCATAGGGCCTAATCCATGGGTGAGCTATTATTATCAGATTACACTGTACAGACCCGAAGCTGTAACTGCCAGTCACAGGACTGAGCAAACAGAAGGCTGCTTTGGGGGTAAGGGTGTACGTGTGAGCGTATATTGTGTCTGTGCATGTGATTTGCTTATGACTTTCTAGGGAGGGTCATGTTACTATCAACCTGAAACCCTCTACCGCGCTTCTTCCTGACTTCCACCTGCAGCGCTCCTCCAGGAACAGAGCTGCATGGCAGGCAGAACAAGTCTTGATACTAAAGCCAGAGTTGCTGGAGTGCGCGTCCAACAACTTACACAGTGTCGCAGCTGCACCCAAGCTAGCTCGGCCTGAGTTACAGAGGCTGGAACTGACTAGCTCTTCCTAGCTGTTCTCTGTCCCTGTCCTGTGGTATGACAGGCGCCACATGCCACCTTGAGTCAAGCTATGCTAGGCTCTTTGTTGTCTCTGCATCTCACACGGGACACCGAGATAACTACGTACTTGTCTTTTTCCCCTAGGTAGGCAGAGTAGGGTTTATACCCCTTTTCAGAAAGTCCCTGAAAGGGATGCCTCCTGCCCCATAACCTCTACTCAGGAGGGCACAAACCTCTGGCTGTTTTCTTGAGCAAGGCGACCGAAACTTTATACAAAGTCTCATCAAATGCTAAGCGAAGAGGCTAAGGATCCTTTGGTATAACAATATTGGGTGATCAGGAATTACTTAAGGGCCAGGAAGTTTATAATAAAAGGAAAATGGGAACTAGGAACGATTAACATCCATCGGAATCATATGGAGAAAAGATAAGGAAAAAATGGAGGGAGAAGTCAAGTGTAAAGGGGGCACAAGTTTCATGGTAACACGGTCACCCACGAAGTTACACTGTCCCACAGGTTCCACAATTTGTCACCATCCACCCTGAAGAGAGGAAGAAATCTGAGCCCGGGTGCTAACAGGTGTATCAGCAATAATTCCCATCTTCCAACTCAAATGCAGCCTCCATTTTCCCTGGCAGAACGACTTCCATAGCAGATATGAGGCAGGGCTGCACTGCAAACTTCCGCCAACAACAGAATGATTCTCAACATCTGCAACTGTGACCAGAACAGACCCCAGAGACTCCCCATCTTCGTGACAAGCTCCTACCTTCAGAGAAAGGCATCAGTCTAGAGGACATAATGCTACAAACCATGAAAAATTGTGTTCCATCCTTCATTTGTGTAACTAAACTCCATGGTCTTTCTTAAGTTAACGAGAGCTATATTTAGGCTTCCTTTCATTCCCCCACTGTTTGTGCGGGGTGCCTGGCAGCAGGGAAACAGGCTGGCTGTGGGGAAAGCATTAAACAGAGCAGGGCATGCTGTCTGAGGGGCCAGATATGGATGAGAAAAACAGTGGAAAGAAAACTATTTCTCCTAAATGCTTACATTTGCTCACCCTTCCTTGTCACATTAACATTCAAGAGTTAAAATCTTGGTCTCCAGCCCTGGCTGGTGTAGCTCAGTGGATTGAGCGCGGGCTGGGAACCAGAGGGTCCCGGTTCGATTCCCAGTCAGGGCACATGCCTGGGTTGCAGGCCAGGTCCCCAGTGAGGGCCATGTGAGAGGCAACCATACACTGCTGTTTCTCTCCCTCTCTGTCTCCCTCCCTTCCCCTCTCTCTAAAAATAAATAAATAAAATCTTAAAAAAAAAAAAAATCTTGGTCTCCAAATCTTCCCAGGAAATTGGTCATCCTCAAACTGGCTTGTAGAAAAGGAAAATTGAATATTTTAAAGATGCCAGTTATAATTAAAATATCAAGCCCTGGCTGGTGTGGCTTAGTGGATTGAGTACCAGCCTGAGAACCAAAGTGTCACTGGTTCCATTCCCAGTCAGGGTGCATGCCTGGGTTGCAGGCCAGGTCTCCAGTAGGGGGCACTCGAGAGGTAACCACACATTGATGTTTCTCTCCCTCTCTCCCTCCCTTCCTCTCTCTCTAAAAATAAATAAATAAATTCCTTTAAAATTATATCAAGGGGTATTCTTTTGGAACTCAGCAAAGCCGGGCTCTGGTGTCCTACACAGCACCCATTATCCCCTCTCTGCCCTCTCACCCCCACCGTCCTCTCTGTCAGTCACTGCACGCTCCCAGAGTCCAGCCAGAGTGGTTCCTAGCACAGTTGAGGTTCTGACTGACATTCACAATGGACACATGGGTAAGCAAATGCATCTAAATTTCAAAACAAAAATATGTAAATAATAAGATCGTATTATTTCATAAAATAAATATTAATTTTCATTTTCTAAATGAAAACATAAGTGACATTTAATAAAAGAAGACATCTAGCTGGTTAAGGAAAGAACACAGGTGACCTGCCTTGGAAATGAAAGGATTAGGAATTAATATTGCAGAAAGCTACCCTTTCTCCTTCCAAATCAGTCAATTTTTTAAAGAATTATAATAGTCCGGTTAGTAAGAAATATCTTTTGCTGGCACAGGTATTTCTCCTCCGCTGCAGGTGGAAGGATGTAGAGATTCAGCTTTGGGGAAAAGCAATCAAATACCTTTAAAGTTCACATGTGTGGTTCAGTAATTTCCCTTCTAGGAATCTTTTCAAAGAAGAAATTAATATTTGAGGCAAGAGATTACATGCCGAACATTTCCTCTGGCATTGTTCATAGTGATACAAATGTAGCAACAACCCGAGCGACCAGCAATGGGGGAACATTACATGGGGGGGAACATTATATGTCCAAGGGTGAGCACATGACGTTTGCGAATATTATTTTCATAGCATGAGAAATTGCTCCCAACGTTAAGTGGAGAAAGCAGAACACAAAATTCCACGCATAGTATAACCCCAACTATGTAAAAATGAGAATGTGCATGGGAGTGGGAAGCCTAGAAGAAAAACAGTATATGAAGATGTTAACTGTGATTATCCCTAGGACATGGAATTATGAATGATTTTTACTTTTAAAAAAACTTTCCTACATGTTCAAGGCTTTCTATGATGATCACATATTGCTACTACAAATATATTTCTTTTAACAGAGAAGAAAATGAAGATGGAAATTTGAGACCAACCTTGCTGGTAACAGAATGTCCACCCACGGTATCAGGAAATGAAGCTGCAGAATACCAAAGCCTTTTGTGCCCATATTTGGCTGAGAAAACATATTTGAATCCTAAGATAGTGCAAGGAAAGTAGATGGAGAAAGAACACAGAGAGTTTCTACTGGCTTTAATTTTCATGTTTCATATTAACACTTTTTTCCTCCACTAGTTTATAGTTCCTTCCAGACAAAGACCACACTTTCTCTTTCAGCGTCCTGTAGGTCCTACTGAGGCACGGCATACTGCCCGGGGAACGAGGGGGACACAGGAGGACTGAAATGCAGGTGAGGAGACAGTACTGGGAGAAGAGAGTGGTGCTGAGGGTCAGTGGGATAGAAGCATCGAGCGCATGGAGAGATGGGAGATTAAGCTAAAGAGCAGTGGAAAGAGAAGGCACAAAGGGAGAAGGGCCAGAGGAGAATGAGAGGAGGAAGAGCAGGTGAGCAGGATGGCGAGGGCAGTGCTGATGTCAGGCTCCGTGATGACGGGCTTCCAGCCCCATCCTCCAGGAAGCTGCTGGGCTAAATCCAGTCTAGGGCTGACTCACCAGGGGGAGTTCTCACTGGTTCTGCATCAGCCCCAGATGATTCCTGAGATTATCACAACCAGCCACTGCATGAGTCCTTGACCTTGAAGCAAGGTCTGCCTAGCAGCTGGATTACAACCAGCACTGAGTGATTCACCGTCCACTGGATAATTTGGAAAACACAAAGATTCCAAAGGCTTATTTGGGGTCACTTGTGGCATCCAAGGTCCACTGTGATCCCATTTCATTTAACAAAGGTGGGGGAAGTAGATAAGTGGGTGGTGAGAGACCCAATTTCTCTATTGCTCTTGGTGCAAAGAAGGCACATTTTTACCTAGAAAGAGAGGATGGCATGGAGCAAGGAAATGTAGCTGTCAATCAAACAGGCTTGTACATCATCCCACCTCTCTTGGCACCTCCACAGGCCCACACATCGTCACCCCTCCTCTGATCACTGGGTGACCCAGCCTGTGTGTGCTTCACTGTCCTCTTCCCTTGCTCTCCTACATGTATAGGCATTCCCTGAGCAAGTAGCCCTGAGCTGAGCTCAACCCTCTTTCTCCTCCTTTCTGGCGGCTTGTCAGAAGGATTATGAGCACAGGGTGCTAGATTGGGTTGGTAATCATCTTCTCTCTTTCCCAGCGTAGAGAGCAAAGAAGTCATCCTAGAGAGTTAAGGGAGCTCCAGGAAGAGGCCCCAATTTCCAAGCATAAATAAGCCAAAAAAACTGCGGCAAGACGACCAATAAGGTGAACAGAACCCCAAAACTCTCAGACATTGTATTAGGCAAGCAGGTCCCAAGTAGAGGGTGATAGGGGACTGCTTGGCAAAACATCACCACCATGGAAGACCGGTAAAAACATCACAGTTGTCATCGTTCATTCTCCAGGGAAGATGGAAACCTGCTTTCTCACAAGCATGGTCAGTTGTAACAACAGGTACCCACTCTCGGCGAGTGTGGTGTCGGTGTGCTCAGCTCCTCACACAGCGCAACCCTAAGTGAGCTTTCCTGGTTGTGGGTTTGGAGGAGACCCTGTATCTGTCTGAGATTCACTTCCTAGTCTCACCTGGTGAATACGAGAAATGGGGTTTATTTAAGACTTCTAGCACAAAATAAAAACTCAGAAGTGATGATTATTATTAAGGTACTGTTTTAAGTGCTAAAGGGAATAAGAATGAGTAAAATGTTTCCTCCTTTTAAAAAAGTCTATAAGCCAGGGTGAGAATACGGTAAATGCACAATAACTATCAAGGTAGGATTATAAAAAAGGTCTAAATGTCTGTGCAAAGTCAGAAGGGAAAAGATCACAACCCCTGGTGATTGAGATGGGGAGGGAGCCAGCAGGAAAGAGGGCGGACCCGCCAGGGGCAGGTGGATGACGTGGTGGCCAAGTGTTCAGGCAGAAGGAACAGCAGCAGCAAAGACCCCAAGGCAGGAAGGCAAGGGCCCGTTGAGAAACATCAAGTCGTAAAGTTCAAGTGTGGAAGAGGAGAGAGTTTAGAAGAGTGTTCTGGGGCCAGTCTGCGGAAAGCCCGAATGCCAGGCTAAGGAGCTCATACTTAATTCAGTGGTCAGCAGGGAGTCGTTGGAAGCTGTTGAGCAGGAGAGTTGCTTTCTTTACAGCTGTGCCAGGCTAAATTAAGCATAAACAGTACTTTATAATTGGAAAGGGAAGGCTCAGAAATAGCTCTCAACTCAGAAACAGGCACAGGGAAAGGTAATGAGAAAGTAGGGAGGTTAATTAAATTTCTAATTATTGTGAAAGGCCAATAAAAAATCCTAGTTCAGCCCTGGCTGGTGTGGCTCAGTGGATTGAGTACCGGCCTGTGAAGCAAGGGGTTGCTGGTTCAATTCCCAGTCAGGGAACGTACCTGGGTTTCGGGCCAGGTCCCCAGTAGGAGGCGTGCAAAAGGCAACTACATGTTGCCTCTCTTTCTCTCTCCCTTCCTCTCTAAAAATAAATAAATAAAGTCTCTTTTTAAAAAATCCTAGTTCACCAGAGAGAACTGCTGTGGAGGGGTCTGAAGGAAAAATGCTCCCCTTAACCCTTGGGTAGATGCAACCAAGGTGGACATTTGCTTTTCTGTGCAGGAGAAACATTTGAGGTACTTGACAAATTGTAGGTAGGTGTGCACATGTGTGTGTTCTCCGTAAATCCACCTCCCATATCCATGTACAGTGTTCTACAACATCAGGTCAGCAACTTACATAAAGGAATTTATGTGGTGTATCATGGGTGTCTAACCTGACCCCTTATCCACAGGGCAGATGCTGAGATAACTAGCATGTTCCATATTGCCAAGGTTTCTGTGAATTGTTAACAATTTATTCCTACTATGAAGTGTTCCATAGTTATTTAAAAAATTAGTAATTTCCTCATAGGCCATTCTTACTGTGAACAACTGGGGATTAGTGGACAGCTAACCATGGACATCACTGGCGAAACTGGCCCTGAGTCCCACCAGCACCTAGAGTCACCACTGTGTACACAGCGTGGCGATCGACATTCCAGCAGAACCACACTACCCTCTGAGCGCCCTGCATTACTTTGTGGTTTACAAAATATGTTCACGTCTCCTGTCTCGCAATATTTATTCCCCTTCAACTACAGAAAATGCTGAGGCTCGGAGAGAGTAAGTGCACCCACCTATACACTATTAGTCAGGAAAGGAAGGGACTCAGGTCTTCTAACTTCTGGCTTAGTGTCCTTTCAGCTGTGCCAACCTGTGTCCAGGTAAGGAAACAAAGTGAAACAAATGTGCGCCAGACTTTGCTGTCATGGTGAGAGTTTAAAGAAGAGAAGAGCGAGGAAGGCTTCTCGGAGGCTGTTTACATGAGGCAGAAGTTATTTCTCCCATGGGTCTAAGAGAAAGCCTCCAGGGCTGACAGGACATGGAGCCCATAGGACAGCTGCACACCGTCGGGGACCGAGACTCCTGTGGCTCCGCCATGTTAGCGTACATCTATCTGGTCTAAAGAACTCATGCTCCGTCCGCCACCCTGCCAAACGCAGGGCCAAGCAAAGAGCATGCCCTTCCTTTAAGAATTGGATCCACAGATTGCACAAACTTGCTCAGGAATAAACTTGCTGATTTGCCCAAGCCCTGCTACAGGAGAGACTGGGGCATGTGGACTTTGTTCTGGGGAGCCATCTCCCCAGCTAAAAGTCTATTACTGTGGAAGGAGAGAGAATGAATATTAGAAAATAACTAGCGGTCTCAGCCGTAAGCTGGAGGCTTACCTGCAGCTTCAGGGATGGGTAGGAGGGGGAGGGGGCACAGGGCCAGTGGTGCACGTGGGTAAAGAGGTAACAGAGGGTGTCCTGAGCAGGCTGGACTACATGATCGAGATCTGAGAAGTGCATTCTGGACACAGGGAAATGAACCTGTCAGGAATGCAACTGAAGTAGGGGAAGAAAGTCAGATGTGTTTGCTGGAGCCAGATACAGGGTGGACTTTGAATGTCGAGCTGAGTGGTTGGGATTTGAGCTACTGTGGGTTCTCGGGGACACAGTATTTAAGGACAATTTGTTGGTCAGGACTACACGGGAAAAACCAAGTGGGATGGAGTTGGGAACCAGAAAGATGCATTAGAAGGCTCTTTCAACAATCTGTCGACAGTTGATAAAGACCTTGCCCGAGGCAGGAATTCTGGCCAGACAGAGGGGTAGTGTGAGGGGTGTTTCACGGAGGAATAACGGGGCTTGGTTTCTGTTGGGCTGTTGGGTGAAGAGTCACAGATGCCTCAGAAGCTTCTTTCTCAGCAAGCTGTCTCCCTGACAAGGGTTCTTTATGTCATCCTCCCCACCTGTGCTGTGACAATGATGCCAGAGCAGCATTCAGCAGCAAGTGCTGTTAAACACCAGCTTCATGTGGGCACAGAGCCTGGCACACAGTAGACACTCAATAAATATCAATTCGATGAGTGGCTGAATGAATGAGCAAGTAAAACGTAGGCACAAACCACACTGGGCGCTGCACCCAGCAGGGGCCACTAAAATCTGGGTAGTGTCTGCCCTCATACGTACAAGGTTGTACACAGAGAAGAGATTTACAGAGTGTTGTCTGCAAACTGTCCTAGCAACAGTGGCAATTTATGGGACATTAAAATATTCTCTTAGCCAAACTGTTTCTTCAGATCAAACCTACGGAAGAAAATGATGACACAAACTGTGCCTGCTTGTGTATAAGGGCGAGCAAAAGTAGGTTTACACCGGTGAGTATGCAAAACAGGGGCTATTCTTGTAGTATTGATTAATTACTGCACATTATTTTCCCATACGAACAACTGCACACCTACTTTTTCCCACCCCTGTATAGTCCCACCGCTGTTTTCCTTTCTGTGGATGCACAGATTTTCTAAACTGCCTAGCCGTGGGTAGTTCCCGTTCAACCATTGCTTCTGGTTCTTCCTAATACACTCCAGCTTCCATTCCATGAATGAATCAAGAGGAGGTTGCCTTGACAACACTCACCGCTCTCTAATTAAGCCCCCAGAACCTTCTCGAGTGCTTCATTGAGATAAAAGCCCACAGAGCACCCAGTTTCAGGACCTCAGACAAGGCACAGCAGCTGAGATGCTAATCGGTGTGTGCCACTCTTGGCGAAAGCCTATGGAACGCTTCCTCCCCAGCCCCTTTCCTTCCAGCTCCTGCAGCCACACGCCCTGGCAGGTGAGCGCCAGATGCAGTCCCACGCACACAGGCCACAGCAAGAGGCCCTTTCCAATGCGTCTGTGAACGGCCTTTCCCAGGTAATGAAGACACTGTATGATTAGGTGACAGACCCATCAAATTCCTTCTGCGCTGCTTAACCTGGGCAGCCGGTTCAAGAAGCCAGAAAGCTGCTCTTATGGGAAGGTTAACATCTTTAAAATGGAAATAATAACAAGAGACTCCACTACTCAAAGTACAGCAACCTCATTAGAAAGCTCTCCAAAGCTTTCCTGGGAGAGAACCTTCTCTCGGCCCCGCCCCACACAGGGCCCTGAGCAAGCGGTGAACGAGCCACCTCCAGCCCCCTCGGCCACAGGGGTCGGTCTAGAGGAGAAGACAGAGGAGTCCAGAGTTGCCCGCATTTGGTGCTGTGCTGGGAAAAGGACAAGGTGTAATGGCAGACGGGTCCCTACTCAAACTTGGGGGTGGTCACGGCAGGCTTCCTAGGGAAATGGGGTCACTTGGGAGACGAAGCACAACAATTATAGTCACTTTTCTTTTCATCGAGGCTACATTCCAGCCTCTTAGCCAGGCCCTGTCATAAGACAGAAAAGAGCAGGTGATGTTTACATCCTCCCGGGTAAGGAGTTTACCAAGTCCCAAGATCAGATGCACTTACCAGGGACAGATTGGAGAGGAGAAAAGAAGATCATAGCCAAAAGAAACATTCAAACAAGGAGACTCTGGCCACAGAAGATGCCCTGACATTCAGGAGCAACACACGAACAAATTAGCCCGCTCAGCACTGAGCCTGTGTAATTTGTCTCTGCAGCGATTTACCCACTTCCAGCAGTACGGCCCTCGGCCACCACTTACCAAGAGGTCCATTCATCAACTCCACCCTGTCGGTGAAATATCCCAGATTGTATCAGGTGAGAGCTCCAGACCACACACACAGAGTCACTGGCTAGTGCCCCGCTGCCCTGTAAGTCCCTGGGACCAGCTTCCTGAGCAAAAGTCATCTGAGCTTTGGACAACCAAGGTCCTCAGAAAGTCCTGGTTATTCTCCACCCGTGCATTATTGATGATGTAGTTGGTGGTTACCTAATTCTCCAAAAACAATGGTATAAGCAGAGAAGAAAGCTATGGAAGTGACTAGAAACTGCGGCCCAATGACCAAAAAGTGAGTCGTGGTGGATCCGTGGTAATTTGGATAGCGAAGGTCACCGATATTTTCCCTATTAATTATAAAAGGTTTGCGTGACTAAAATGTACTAAAAACTCCTTTTTCCAGATTTTTTTTTTCCAAACAAAATCTCATTCCAATGTCAGAGAGCTTTTTCAATCTGTATGCTTTTGCTTGCTCACTTGTCTGTTTCTAACCAGGGACCCAAACTGATGGAAATATCTGTTTGATTCAGTCCAGAGGATATTTTGGTGTTCAAATTAAATGCTTTTCCAAAATATAAGGAACCAGTTCTTTCTAACTAGTTCAAAAAGTAGCTTGCTTTATTTTTAAAAATACACATTTGGTTTTTGGTTTCTAAGTTCAGTTGTTTAGAAATGTAATTTGGGAGCTGAGCACTTGGTTCAGTTTATTCTGGTTTTTGGCACCAGATCTGGTTTGAGTCCTGGCTCTCAACTCCTTTTCTCTGGCGTTGACAAGGCAGCTTGCTTGGCTTGGTTCTGTAAATTCCTGGCAACGGGAAGTGATACAGGTGCTGTGCTCTTAAACTGGCCCTGGTTGGCCAAGGAGAAGCCCAACCGGGATGCTCAGAACGCTGAGTCAAGAAGAGTTCTCCACTGCCCTCATTTAGCAAGGGGAAACCAGCAACAGGGAAATTGTCATGTAATTCACCAAAGCGGGACCACTAAACAGTACAGAGTGGACACCGTAAGTCTGACTTCCGATTCCCCTACACCTCACCAAACTGGTTAGAGGTTCCTCAGATGGTCATGCTTTAGAGTAATGAAGGAGATTCAAACGGTTACCTTTCAAAGTGTTACTTTTCCATGCAAGACCTTGAATTGACAGATATTCTAGGGACCAGAGCAAAACATTGAAAAAGCTGCTCCCCAGCCCCTAAATCCCACCCTGCATTTCTGGCACCTGTGTCCAGGTTCAAACTGTGGGGAGCACCTCCCAGAGCCTGTGTAGTGATTTAGGGAAGTGGCAGGTGGAAACAGGAGCCAGCAGGTATTTTACAAGACCTCAGGTACTCACATGGGAATGTGTCTATAAATTCTACCTCCATCACTGTTGCCAAGGCAACACGGTGGGTGGGGGTGCCTGGAGCTGGCTCTTAGGCAAGAAATTCCCACCTCCTCTCTCCACACTCATTTCCTGGCAGCGTGTGGCCTTTATGACAGCTTTATGCAGCTACTCCTTTTCCTGGATAAGCTGTCTCGTTCTCTCCAGATTCCAGCTGAGTGCAAATATTCTGAGGACACCATGCAACTTGCCCTGAGCCCTGACCTCCCCTCAGAGATAAGCCTGCCTCCCGCCCACATCCTCAGAAACTCAAGATGTGGGCTGCAGCCTCCCCCTCCGCTTCCTTGCCCTCATTCATTGCTCTTCTTCCAAGCGCAGGCCTGACAACCTGCCCTCGGACCCACGTCACTCACCAAAGTCGAGGTGAAAAGCATGCAGCCTGGGAGCGGCACCATTTTTTTTTTTTAAGCAGAGGGGCCACTGTCATAAAGAAAAGAGAGAGCCAGCTTGTTTCAACTGCAAGGACCCCCCCTTCTGCTGCCGGCAGGGCCAGCTGTGAGAAAGCACGGGTTAAGCCACGTTTTGAGTCCATGGCTGTTGTTTCTTTTCCCCCAAAGGGCTCCAGGGTGTATTTCAGATTCCCCTCCCCCACCCCACCGCTGCACACAGACACCTTTATATTCCTCACACAGCTGCTGTTATTAATGATGACCGCCTCGATATATGGCATCACTCACTTGGCTCCATCAAGCAGCATCGAGCTCACATCAATAGTGTTTATTTACCCCACGCCTCTCTGGCAGTCCAACTCTGCTGCACCAAGAGCCCACTACCTTCCTAGTGGACGGTGGCTCAGAGGGGACTTTGTGGAGGACACATATGGAGGACACATATAGATGTGTTACAGGTTGAAGTCTAGGGTTGGGTCCTCCGAAGATTAGTCCAGACAGAAAATTAAGGACTAAAACCGTGCAGGAGAAAGGTCTGTTGCAAACATGTTATCATGTTATCATTAACCAGACTGTTGATGCCTAATTAATCGCCGATTGCATCAGATAGTGGTGACTGAGAGTCCAGGAGGTAACTGGATTGAGGTGTGGTCTCCTTCTGTGCTGTGCGAGGTTAAGGGTGAGCCAGCTTGAATGGGTACATGCCCCGAGGGAGCAAGCGCACGGCCAGGAGGGCCAACACAGCTGAGAGAGTCACCACAGTCTGGGGAGGGAAGCGAAGAGAAGCACAGGCGCCACCTAACACTTTCCCACTTGAACATGTTGCCCTGTGCACAGGGAAAAAAAAAAAAGGAAAGAAAAAAAAAAAAAGGAGGCGCTGTGGAAAATAACTTCACGGGGCAATCTGAGCCCAAATTCCTAACTGGGCAGGTCAGGATGAATAGTCACCCCCCAGGAATATAACAATTTTTTAAAATCCTCACCTGAGGATACATTTATTGATTTATTGATTTTACAGAGATGGGTGGGGGGGAGAGAGAGAGAGAGAAACATTGATTGGTTCCCTCCCACATGTGCCCTGACCAGGGATAGAACCCGCAACATTTTGGAGTGGGGATGACATCCAAATGACTGAGCCAGCAGCCAGGGCAACACTTTGGTCGCCTGGTTCATTGTTTCTGTGCATCTGGGTTAACACGCCTTTGAAAGAAGCGGTAACCACCCTCAAGAGAACACAGAATCAAGTAACTGTCCTGTAATCCAATCCCTGCCTTGCTTTCTCCAGTCTTCTTCACGTCTCCTCCTTACTTTCAAATGCATAAAAAAAGCCGCAAAACTGTTCTTCTGCTGAGCATTTGCGATCTTGCTTCCTGGCAATTGTCATCAATTTGGCTCAAAGAAACTCATAAAAATTCTGTACAGGTTTGGAAGTTTCTTGTGTTGACACTCTACCCCTGAAAGAGCGGGGGGATCTTACTCCCATGCCCTCTTCCTCTACCCTGAGTACCACCATTATGTGAACCCAGGGAGTGTTTTCTTCTTAAGCTGATTCCTCCGAGGAAGCAGGCACAGGTTTGCATGGAGCCTGGGTGTCCCTACTTCCCTGTCTCGTTAGGAAATGGAACAAGCTAAAAATCTCAGAAAACCTCAGAAGCTAAGGACTATGAATAAATTTTCAAAGTTTGAGTATTTAGATTTTATCCAGTATTTGTAGGATGCAGTTTATAAACCATGCCAATGAAATGTCATTATCTAAGATGCAGCAACTTACATATATGTCAGTATATACAAATGAACTAAATAATAGAACCATTAATAAATAAATGTTTTCTTTTGTAGGCAAGGTGGGGTTACGCACAGTGCGCAGGGTTTGTTCAAGCAAACCCAGCTCTGTCTCTAATGCGGACCATTGCAGGCCCGGCCGAAATGCCGTGTCCTCGGTGGGACAGCAGGGGTGAAATCCCCACACCCTGCATGTGGGCAGATTAAGTAAGGTGACAGTGTGGCGCCTCACACATCACAGGGGCTCGGTAAACATCAGTTCTCTCCGTCTTACCCCCTTTCTCTCTGAATTCATTGTTTTCGTATCCACGCGCTTGCAGCCCTAGGAACAGTGAAGGGGCACAAGGAGTAGCAAGTCCTGTGAAGCGCAGGTCACCCTGACTGGTGTGGGTGGGCCTAACGAGAGAGTCCAACATGGCACTGTTTTCAAGAAACAAGTCCAGGGCACGTTAAGTGACTCTTATTTGGACACAGAGTAGCCCGTTTGCAAATTTCCCAACAAAGGACTAATTGTATGAGATGCATGGCTCTCCCTTCCACCCTCCCCCGCTTAAAAAAAAAAAAAAAGATATAACAATTCTGGGCGGAGGCGATCAAAATCCACCCTTACAACCCATTTTAATGACATCATGCATCATCCTCAACGTGCAGCGGAAACTATTTTATGCAGATGTGAATGTCCACCTCCAACCATCAAAACAAGACGCTGCTACTCGGGGGTTAAAACAGGCAGACTCTGGACTCTTTGCATATAGTCTGATATTTTTAAGATGGTTCCATTAAGAGGGACAACCACTAAGCTTTGTCTGTGCCTGTGTGGTCCAGGGAGGACCCCCCTCCCCATCAGAATCCCCAGCCAAAGCCCCACTAGAGCAAAAAAACCCACAGAAACACACATCGGGAGACTGCCAGGCAGGCAGATGTTCCAGCCTGCCCTCTGCGCCTCCTGACAACTCAGCTCCATGCATCAGACAAGCAAATTCCCATTCATGAAACTCTGTTTCCTTAATCCATTGAGAAACATGGAACTGTTCATGCTGTGGATCAACTGTGGGTTAATCTAGCTAACCCAAATCACTGTTCCCTGAGCACAAAGGAACTTGGAATTCTGTGCTGGGGGTGTGTGTCAGAACACTTCGTTGCTAGGCAGAAATATATCCAGCCTCCAGGGAGAGAGAATATATAGGCATGTGTGGGGAGGTGTGTCTCTCCCCCGCCCTCTTCCTTCCTCACCTGCCATTTCCAATCACCCCATTTGTTACCGTAGGGGGCTCCCGTGACAGCCCACCCGCCAGGGCATCCACACGCAAGGGCTGGACCATAGAATCTGTTCTGTAGACAACTGAATCTCAGAGGGGTTAATTCCATCTTTTCACAAGCTGCCCCTCAGAAGCCCACAACTGCACAGTGTTTGCGGACACTTTCAGCATTGAAACACCAGTGGCAGGGCGGTTCCCATATTTGAGCCATCCATTTCAGAGAGCATATGAGCTTAAAATGTTCCTTAATGAGCACAACTCTGCAGAGATCACTTCCATATCATAGTGAGATTAATTTGTGTATTAGAACATGTGAATAATCTTTGCACTCTGTGACAACAACCCATAGGGCTCTCGGCATGAGGAAATGTGTGTTTTGTGACTGGAGTGATGAGAAAAAAATCAGGGTAAAGATTCAGCTCACAGAGGAAGAAAATATTGAATGCATTGACTACTGGCAAACATCAAGGCTGCAAGGGGTCCATTAGAGTCCAGAAAAAGCATCTGCTGAGCACAAGACCTCATCATAACTCTACAACAAGAAAGGCTACTCTTCCAGACCAAGAAGGGGACGAGGAGGAAGAATTGCAACAGCAGTGTTTTGCCGCCAGATTATAAAATTCTAAGTTTATAGGAAAGAATTCAGCCTCCAGTAATGATCAGTAAAATGACTCATTTTATATCACAGAAACGTGTAGAGATAAAGGGGGAAAGGGGACGGGGAAAAGGGGGCGACATAAAGCAAAGTAAGTTATTTGACCACACTACGGCTTTTACTATAGTCACTCAGGGAAGAGCAAAGCCCACTGCAGTCACCTACCATCGACAGAGGCTGCTTGGCCCCCCGTGAAGTGACTGTATCTGTCACCGGAGCCTCAATAGCAGCAGGGAAATGCAACAGCATAGCTAAGACCACACTTCAGACCATGAGCTGCAAATGGGTGATAATAAATGAATTAAGACAATAATATTTTATAGTACACACCAGAGATATATTTTAATGGCCACTATCAAACATATTGAAATAGGGCCAGAATAAGAAGACAAATTCTGGCAACAACACATTTGGTTAGTTGAGAAAAGTCACAGAGGCAGAGAACTCACCAGCCCAGCTCAATTCACTCTCCTGGTCTTGAATGAAGTATCACTGTGAACCCAGCTGTGTGCCAAATACTTAAGATACAAAGCTGAGGAGTTTCCTAAGTTGTTCAGAGTTAACTACGAAATCATTCTCCCCCCAGATCAATGCACACAATATAGTAGGAGGCTGCAAAGAAAAGTGGGGTTGGATATGCCTTCTCTAGAGGCTGGAAAACAGCTTCCTTGCAGCCAGGAGAGTTGTGTGGCTAAACTGTGCTTCTTTAGACAGAAACAGAAATCTAGTTTTATTTTCTTTGGGGGAGAGGGGATGGGCTTGGGAATTTATTGGAAAGTTTTTTTGTGATAAAAAGGGAAAGACTCAACTGCCACAACTCTCCCTATATTCAGTCATTTTGGGTCTTACATGGAAACATGAACAGGAGCTGCAGCAGCTATATTGCAACCATGAGGAAAAAACCAGAGAACCACAGAAATAACCCTGACATCACTTACCCGCTATACC
This sequence comes from Micronycteris hirsuta, assembly GCA_004026765.1. NCBI lineage: Eukaryota > Metazoa > Chordata > Mammalia > Chiroptera > Phyllostomidae > Micronycteris > Micronycteris hirsuta. The sequence continues at coordinate 50,181 of PVJI01002562.1, forward strand.
AACACCTGTGCCTGTCACCTCCTGATGTCTTTTTTTTTTTTTAAGATTTAATTTATTTATTTTTAGAGTGGAAGGGAGGGAGAAAGAGAAGGAAAGGAACATCAATGTGTGGTTGCTTCTCACCTGCCCCCTACTGGGGACCTGGCCCACAACACAGGCTTGTGCCCTGACTGAAAATCGAACCAGTGACCCTTTGGTTCACAGGCTGGTGCTCAGTCCACTGAGCCACACCAGCCAGGCTGACGTCTTATTAAACAGAAAAATCTGCCCCAATGTGTTTAGGCCACTGTAGTTGGTGCAGCCAAATGCATTCCTAACTGATACATCCTGTAAGGAGTCTATCCCGTGCTATAATTCCACTAATCACATGTTTACCTAGGTCCCTTATTGCTGATGAAGTTCAAGCTCTCTTGCTTTTATTTTGCATCCTTGTTAGTCTGACTTCCCCCTTCCTTTCAGCTTCCTGTTTCTAACATGAGACCCTCTGCTCTTGTCAGGGTAGCCTCTTCACTCTTTTCCAGCTTGTAAAGCAACTACTCCTGGGGGACTCTGTCTGGGGAACACATTGGAGTGCGCACAATGAGACTCCTGTTTCCATCTGGCCTCTCCGACCCTGGAGCCATCTCAGAGCCACAGCTGGGGCACATGCCACTCTTCCAGGTCTCCCGTGCTAACCAGCACATGGCTGGGCATGTTATGGGAGAAAATAACAGAAGATCTGACAGAGCAGAGCTTAAGTAGGTCTACTCCAACCCTTTGTTTGATTGGACAGGTGAGCCCCAAAGAGGTAAAGGGGCTTGCTCAGGGTTACATGTTGAAGTATTAATAGACCCAGAAGAAGAACGCCAGGCTGCCAGCTCCTCAGTGAGCACATTTTCCGATATACCTCATTGTCTAAAAGAAAAGTGCCAATTAGAGGCACGAAACGTAACAAAGCTGGTGATGACTATAATGGATGATTACGTCTTTTCAGAGGGCATGAAAAAGAGAGCCGAGCAGAGGCTGATGCGAAGGAGCTTCTTCAGTATATAATTAACTGCTGGCTTCTTTGTGTTGTTCCGGTAATGACCTCAGCAGGATCTGCAGAACGACCTTGGCTGTAAGGGCAAGAAACAGGGGGCTGGTTTCCTCGGAAGGCTGCCCCTGGGTGGGCGTCGTGGGCAGCCTCTGAGCCACCAGGTCCATTTCTCACTCACAGGCATTTCCGATGATGTGACCTAGCAGATGATTTCTTGCTGCAGACGAGGAGGTCGCGCTAGAAGCCCTTGGGTTTCCCACATGCCGGACCTCCCCGCTGGGGAAGGGCACGCGGAACTGAGGCCAGCCTCCTATCAATCCTCTTCCTAAGTTCTCAAAGAAATGTGCTTGCAATTGCTGGGGGAGTGGGGTATAAGGGGACTAAATGGTCATGGGGAAAAAAATACAACAAAGAGTACATTGTTTAAAAAAGAAATAAGCATTAAAAAATGTGCTCTGAGCTACTCCAAGAATGAAGCTCAGAAGACAGCGGAAGACTGTGATCCCCAGAACAACATGGAGGAGATGCAAGTTGTAGATGAACATACTCTTAAATTTTCGAACCAGACGGAGCCCCGGCGAGGACCTAGTCCAAGCTTTTTTATTTTAAAGATGAGGAGGCTGGGGCCAGAGAGGGAGAGTGACTGCCCCGCGGTCACACAGCCAGGAACCAGGACACTGCTCCTTGGCTGCTTCCTGGAGACACACACTCTCAGCCACACCTCTGTGGGCTCTGTGCCCCAAGTCCTGGGTGTCTTTCATAGCTCCTTGAAGCATCCGCTGCTTACTGGAAAGATAGGTTCATTCCTAACAGGAGGTGGGTCAAGGCCATTTTCCCCTCCCCTGTGGATCAATAACTGGGCACAGGGGACTCACTTTGCTGAAACATTATTTAAAAAGCAGTTCCATGGATGGTGAGTGAGGAACTTGGCAACACTGGCAGCTCCTTTTCTTTAAACACAGGGTGGGGACAGACAGACTGATGAACGGGGACAGCAACCCCAAATGGTGCCATTCGTCTCAATATCTAGTCTGAGGCTCCCAAAACCTCTCAGTTAGTAGAACATACAGAATGTGGGAGCTAAAGCGACAGAGGAAACTAAGGATCAGAGATATTAACACCCTCCCAAAGTCAGATAACTGAGCAGTGACACCCCAGTGGTATTAGAGAAAGAAGACCTTGGACAAAGGAGACACGCCAGATTATCTAAAGGCCATGGAACACTTAGAACGGCACCACCAAATAGAAATGTTTTAAAAACTCAAAGTGCTGTGGCCTGTCTGGTGTTTCAGTCCTGTGGTTTCGATCACCTGGGCTGGGCCCCCAGGGCCCCGCCTCAGATGGGTCAGGGCTGGCTGCATGGGCACGCAGCCCGCACGGTTTCCAGGATCCCCAGGCTTGGGCTTAATGCTCTAAGGTCACTGTCTTGAAATTCTTAATTTCAGTTTTAATCGCTGCTGTGTGATTGAAGTCCGACGGGAAAGTGGAGCGCGCACGGGCACTTAGAGCCCCAGCTCACACACTGGACCCACCTCCCTGCCTCTCTGGGAGGGTTTCTGAGCTGCCTCGGGTGCCCTGACCCCACGCCAGCCTCCCCGACCCTGCTACCCTCTCTCTGCAGCAGCAACCAAGTCACAGGCTGGGGAACAGGAGTGGCTTGGCCCTCATTCCGTCATCAACCTCTGCTCCCAGTGGGGGCCTAGGCATGAGCTGGGTGGGACACTAGGAGGTTCAGGTTTGTGTCTCAGGGCAGAGCATGATGGCAGCTGTCCCCATCCTGGCAACAACCAATCTGGCAGGTGTGAGCCACTTGCCTACCACCAATCCAGGTACCAAATACTTCCCAGCATGGGGGTTGCAATCTGGGGACACCAGTCCTCAGGGATTAGGAACTCTGGTACCAGGAGAAGAGGCAATTGGTTTACATGACCCTGTGGTGGCTGGTGGGAGGGGATCCTGGAAGCTGGTAAGCCTCGCTGCCAAGTAGTAGTGTCCCCAGCTACGTGGGAGGGTTTTTACTGACCTTGCAGGCATCCCAAGTCCAAGGAAATGTGACATGAAATAGCAAACAAAAAGTCAGCTAATAGAGAGACCAAGAAGAAAAGAAAGAGTTTTATATTTTAGTATTCTTAGAGTACTGTTTTCCAGTTTCTTGAACAAGGACCCTGCATTTTCATGTGGCAAAATAAAACTGGGTTTAGATTTAGCTCAAGCCCTGGGACCTGTCATGTCCAAAAAGGAACTTAAAGACCCAAATGGCTAGGAGTGTGAGAGAGATGCCAACCCTTGCTTGAATGTGCGTTCTGGCGATTGTTCATTCTGACCTACGCTGTACCCAGTGTTAATGGTACATTTCTGTCTTGACTACTCTGCCTCTCTCCCTGCCTGACGTCTTCCTCCAGGACCCCAGTCCCTACCATCTGCCACCAGATTCTAAGGCCACCTGCTTGTCAGAACTTCCATTGTCTCCCCTGAGAGGAACCTCTGAGGTCTCTTCCCCAGGCCAGTAGGCCTGGCCAGGACACACAGAGGTACACCCTCGATGCCCGGTTTTTACCAAAGTCGAGCCCTTCATTCCAACTGTCTGTTTCAAATGAAACTAGCCCCAGCTATGACATAAAAGGTGGCATGTTCTGTTTTATGAAGCCATTCTTTCGTCTGATTTCTCCATGTTAATTACGGGTCATCAGAAGTAAGGAGTAATGCCATCTCCGCAAATAGAAAACATCACGAGTTAGAATTCATTTTCTTAAAGACGATGTGAAGAGTTGATGTCATGTAGATAAGACTACCTAAAAGATGGTATTGAGTTTTTGGTATCAATTACCAAAAGCAAAGCAAAAGAAAATGAATTTAACTTTATACAAACTGGTAGTTACAGAATAGATGGTGGGGATGTCAAGTACAGCACAGGGAATAGAGTAGCCATGGAACGTATAAGCAGGACACATGGACATCATGGACATAGGCCATGGTGTGGGATTGCCTGAGGGAGTGGAGAGTCTGGGGGAGGGGAACAACAGGGGCGGAAATTGGGACAACTGTAATAGCATAAATAATAAAATGTAGTTCAGAATAAAAAAGAAAATGAATTTAACTTCTGGCCAAGAGGGATTTAATGCAAAGAGAATGTTCCTAGAACTAGAGTTGTGTGGTGGGAAGAGTTTCCTTAGACCGTGTAGAAATGGCCTGTGACTCCTGTAAATAGATTTGGGTTGAATTCCCTCACTAACTACGTGACCTTGGACAGCGTACTGCCTTTGAGTGTCCACCCCAAAAAATGGGAACAAGAATCACTGTCCCACTTGTGAAGTCATCCGGCACTCAGCATTCAGTCATTTTGTTCAGCGTTAGTTGCAAGCATCCTGGTGTAGGGCGAAGCCATGGGTTTGGAATCTGGCAGCTCTGAGTCAGAATTTCCAGATCTGCCACTCGACTCACACGGTTACTTCAAGAGAGAGAATACTGAGCCTAGGTGTTGTCGTGTAAATGTGGGGCGCTGCTATCTGAAACACAGAGCTGTTTTCAGTATTAGGCGAGTCTGTATTAGGCGTGCGGAATGTAGTCAGCGCTCAACAAATGTTAATTTTTGTCCTTCCAGTTCATACACACACAAAGCTTTAATCGGCAATGGAAAGTAAAATGTTGACTGATCCTAACTCCTTTCTGTTGATGTGTAGAATTGCTAGGTGGGTGAAAGCCACCCTTACTGTGGAAACTCCAGATTATTTTCTTTCACTCAGACAATAGTGACTCTAAGGAAACAAGAGAGTGAGATCAAAGTCAAGGCTGTGCTTTCATGATGAAAAGGCAAACATCACCCTGAGTGATGACCTTGGTCCCTGTGGTTTCCCTGCCTTCAGAGAGGGGTTGCATTGAGGCTTCTGCCTGCACATTAGGCTCCAAATCCTGCTGCCCTCGCCAGTGGCAAGCTCCCATGGCCTCCACCTGAATCCCAACCACGACCATCACATCCAGGTTCCAGCGACCAGATCCCGCCCACCGCCCCGGCCGGTGTTTGCATCTTTCTCTCCTTCCTCTCAGGAGATGAAATGTTGACTCACTCTACATTTTTTAATAAAGGCAAACATAAGCTTTAATCTGTATTTTAAAATAATTTTTCCTAGGGCACAGCCCCACTAGGGAATTAGTTACGAGTGGCTTTCAGTGCTACATATTTAATGAACATTTAACTAAAGAATGAAAATTGCTGGTGTGCGTGATTTCCTTTGTTTTTTTAACTGCTGAGTCTTATAAATCCAATCTGTCATTTTTTCTTAACTACATTTGCCATAAAAGCACTTATTTTACGGCTGCTGTGACATAAGCACTGCTGTTTCACCTCATGATTAATAAAGTAATTAGCACCGGTTCTAATCTTCTCAGAAAAAGTCCGGGCTCTAGATATTCCTGTTGCGCTAATAGGTTTTCTAAAGCAACGTGGCGCACACGGAAAGCCGCACACGGGGGCCTGCAGAACGCGTTTTCTAATGCACATTGTGGAGATCAATTGATAAATTACGTCAGTCTGGGTTAGTCATTGTGCAGAAAATATCATTAGGGATGAAAAAGGAATGGAAGGATGCAGGCAGGGGTCATTTGTTTTCCATTGTTGATTTATGTTATAGAACTATTCTTGTGAGTCAATTACCGAAACACAGAATGCGGAGGAAAATATAAAAATTCTAGAAAAGAAGCATCTATTACGAAGAGCTATGTGGTAAACAGACAAGAATGACAAACTTCTGAAACCAGCCTTCCATGGAGTCTGTGCAAAATCTTAGTTCTGGCTCTGGAAAGTGTTCTTGGGGCCGTGCCAAATGCAGAATCAGGCCCTGGGCTCTGTAACGTGCTCCCTTCCAAAATGTGTGTCTTTAGAATGTGCTTGAGGACATCTCGGGGGCACAGGTCACAGGGAGGGTGGGCTGGAAATAGGACCGCGGTGGTCCAAGGAGTCTTGGGGTTGGTTCCTCTCAAAAACTTCAGGATGCTGAGCTCAGTCCCAAAGGAAGCTTGTATCCACCAGGGCCCGTTGTGGTTACAAAAACAAAACATTTCACTGATGCGTGAAAATTGCTGAGAAACAGACCTGCTCTCTGTTTAGAGCTTGTCTTGGAAGCCTGTTAGGGAAATTTGATTCTTGAGACAGGATTTAAATTCTTACCAACCTTACAATCATTGACTTCACCGCCCTTCCATCATTCATTCATTCATTCATTCATTGAGCCCGTGGGCTGTGTCAGGCTTGGGCTTGGCCCTGAGGAGAAAAAGACTCCTGTTTAGGGAGCCCATGGTGTATTGTATACAAGTGTGAGCTCTGGGGTCAGACAAGCCTGGACCCAGGTGTCACGCCTCACTAGCTGAGTGACTTCAAGACAAGTTACTTGCCCACGCCAGGTTTAGGATAGGGGTAATAGCTACCTACCTTATAGGGTTGTTGTACTGATTGAGGTAAGGAGCTGAAACAGGGTCTGGCTCATTGTCACTGCCCAATAAATAGAAGCCATCACTCCTGTTGAGACAGTGCCACTGATCGGGGCTGAGCTGGGATGGACTCCGAGCTGCTCCTCTGGCTTTGGGAATGAATTTGAACAAAGATGTCTGAGTTCTCTCTTTGGTGTCTCCCTGGGCTGACAGCAAACAGTGTTCTCAGATCAGAGAAAATTGATAGAGACCAAGACACCTCATTTTGACCAGCCCAGGGCTCATCCATCAAACAGCTCAACCCAGACAAGCCCCGTTAAGGATAACGGATGCTTTTTCTTCCGCTCTCTTGCCTCCTGCTCCCTCCTCTCCTCTTCTCTCTCCTCCTCTTCCCTCCTCTCCTCTGCCTTTTCCTTTCCCACATCTCCTCTCTCCTTCCCCCATTTTCTGCCTTCTCCTCTCCCCTCCCACTCTCATTTGGCATACACTCAGACCCCTTCCCATTTCCCAAAGAGAGGGATAGTAGCTTTTTCAGTTCTGAATACCTGTCTTCCCTCAGAAGCCAAATCAGAGCAAACTCAGAGTCAGTTGCTCAAAAGAAAAATGAGTACAATTCATAGACCCAGATTCCTCAGAGATGAGCTGGGAGGAGCCTCAGAGATGCTCTCCAGCCTTTGTCTTCCTGTCAAGCAAGTGTCCTGTCCCTTTTCAGGTGGAGTGACCAACCCAGACTGCACAGGTGTTGGGAGGGGAGGCAGGATAAGAGCCCCACTTCTCTTCTCTGGGGTACAGTGACAAGGGTGAGAAATCTCCGCTGTGTCTCTTCTGCGTCAGTCACCCCTCCACAGCTGCTCTCCCTGGCACTCAGCATGCTCTGCCGGGATGTTCCAGACTCATTCACTGAACCGACAACAGATATGTCCAGGACTAGCACCAATGAAATGCTGTTGGATGCAGATGGACTTATCTTTGCTTTCTTTTCCCCCAAAGGCACTGTAGCCAAGCAAAACGCACCTCATCCATGTCTTCAGCCACCTCCACTCGCCGGTTTCTAAAACAGTATCTGTTCACAAGAGGCACCTGGTCAGAGGGAGAGTCGGTGGCAGTGCCAGGAGGAGTGAGACTCAGGGAGGAGTCCCTGAAGGCCTGCAGGAGCCAGTGGCCTGGGGTGGGCTGGACTCCTGGACTTCAAACACCTGTGCTTGCCTGCTGCCTTGGCCTGACCTAGACTTATGAAGGAGAAGGGCTAGCCTAATCTCAGGCCAGCCCTTGGCCAGTGCCCACACAACCAGTTGTCCACACAGCCATGTGCCAACAAAGCCAGGCATCCACACAACCATGTGCCCATACAGCCAGATGCCCACACAACCAGGCACCCACACAGACAGGTGCCCACACAACCATGTGCCCACACAACCAGGCGCCCACACAACCAGGCGCCCACACAACCAGGCACCCACACAACCAGGCACCCACACAGCCCTCAGTGAACACACAGCCACTTGAATTGCTTAAAGAGGTTCTCAGCTGCTGTGTACTTGTGCCGACTATCCCAGCGTAGCCCATAAATTCCCAGCCAGATGCTTTTGTTCATCACTCAGTCAGCAAGAGATCTCAAAAGGAATTCCCACAGTCACTGAGGGGGGGGCGGGAGGTTTCCACCAGGAGGAGAGGACAAATGCTTCAAAGCTTCTTCTGCCAGTTCCCCGGGTCCCACCTCCACCCATTTCAAGACCGAGAGGACATAATCGTACCACCCAAAGCAAGACAGCATTTAGACATGAAGCTTAAAACAAGTACACATTTCTGATCCCCCACCGACCCCCACTCAACCACAGACACTGGCAATCCGGCCAAACCCTCCCCGCCACCTGCCCACAGCACCTGTCTGGAGGGTGGTCCCTGAGACATTCAGAGGTTTATCCCTGCAGATTCTCACTGCCCCATAAAACACACACACACACACTACACATACACACATGGACGTCACTGCACACAAACCACAAACATTCACACCACACACACACACTTAGAAAGCCTTTTTTCTATTTCTCCTTTCAGATCCAAGTCAAACAATTGCCACCCTCAGAAACCTCCCTGTACTGACTCTCCCGCAGCCTCATCTTTGTTCCCACAGTGCTTCTCTCCTACCTACACTTGCTGCTTCTCCCTCGAGTTGTCTGGCCCGGAAGCTCCCTGAGGCCTGAGACTTTGTCTTTTGCCCGTTTGTATTCCTTTAGGCCTTGCACAGAAGCCCGACTTGTTCTGTGTAAACATTTGTCAAATTAGACACCAAAGACAGTGTCTCCCCAAGGAATTCTAGGCACCAGCCCCGCCTCAATAAATGATGCCCATTTCAGATATGGGTGTATGAGTTTGCTCGGCTCCCATAACAAAACACCTAGACTTGATGGCTTAAGCAACCGAAATTAATTTTCTCACAATTCTGGAGGCTGGAAGTCTGAGATCAAAGTGTCATCAGGGTTTTTTGTTTTGTTTTGTTTTGTTTTTTCCTGGAGCCTCTCTCCTTGGCTTGCAAACGGCTGTCTTCTCCCTGGGTCCTCATGTGGTCTTTCCTCTGTCTTTGTCTATGTCGTGATTTCCTCCTCTCATAAGGACACCAGTCATCTTGGATCAAGGCCCAAACTAGTGGCCTCATTTTTAAATTTAGTTACCTATTTAAAGACCCTATCTCCAAAAACAGCCACATTCTGAGGTACTGGGACTTAGGACTTCGATCAAACTTCGGGGAAAATGCAAGTCAGTCCATAACAGGAGGTAAATGAGCAGCATTTCCAGCTCCTACGATGAGTACGCAAGATTTGATCAAGAGTTGATCATAACAAGTGATTTGCTAAGCACAGCCAACTGTACTATCCAAAAGCCACCCCATGGTTATGGTCTCTACTTGATCCCTCAGGGTTAGACTTCTTGCTAATGAGAGAGATTCTTGTCTGACCGCAAAATGTAATCTCCAGAGCAATGTTTCTCTCTCGAAGAGTGTGAATTCTGTGGATAGGGCTCACCCGTAGTGCATCAGATGGTTGGGGCAGGCATGCTTAGCCATATTTCTGGCTCCATGTTCACTCTTCCTGCTTTTCTGGGTCTTCACTTGCTCAGACTTGAGTTTATATGAATTGGTCCAATGGTATCCATCTGTATAAGCCACCTGTAACCCTTTCTGCAATAAGGAAGGGCATGAATTGAGCTGGTCTGTCTGTCATCAGCTCTGTACCACCACCTCTCTCTTCTAAGACGGCAACTGTGCTCCTCAAGATCCCCTTCTCTGGGCGATACTGAGCTAGTTTTCCAAGGAGAGGAACTTGCATGAGATTTGGGAGGCAGAAAGCACCGGTCCTCAGAAACAGTTACGGCCAGATATATGGACAGATAGGAGATGCCCTGTGTGTTTCTGATAAAATCTTCATCACTGCAGACTGAGACATTTGGTGGGAGCTTCTAGGAGGGTCTTATCCTCCCTCTAACAGCAAGAACTCTGCTCACTTACCTTCTAAACGTCAATGTTGTTCAAAATCCCGTTTTTCTCCTAGGAGAAGATATATGATCTACTTTCACTTCTCCCTAAGGTCCATCCCTGGCCTGTATATAGGTAAGTCATCCACATTCCTACACTCCCAGCTGCCTGGCTCCTCTAAAAATACATGGCATTTGGGGCTGAGCTCTCTGTGGCTATGCTAGGTCCTGGATTTCCACCCCATCTGCCCACCTCAGCCTGTTCACACATTGCAGAAGAAAGAGGCTACTGCACAGTGAAGTCATCCCCACTCATATATATTTGGGGTTGTAATTTGCAAGATTTTAGAGACCCTTCCTCCCCGCCTTCCCTGAAGAAGCCACCATAAGGTTCACACTTGAGCACGTAGTGCTCGGCCTGGACCCTGAGCTGGACTTTTAGGCTTGGGAACCCCGACCATTGCACTATGGAAACAGACTGGCCACTGGACCGCAGCGTCCTCACCTCCAAGACAAGCGATAAGACTGACCTGGCACCATAGTCTCTGCATTCGGTAAGAATAGGTCTGGCTGATGAGACAGACTCAAGACAAGAACACTGCAACACTGTGTCCCACACAGGAGCTGAGTCTGGGTGCCATGACTCTGCTCCATGAGGCCTCGGGGCTGGGGTACCGGTACCTTGGTTATGCTCTACCGTCCCCAGATGTGTGCCCTTGTCCACTGAAGTGGGGAAAAGAGAAGTGGAAGCCACACTATTTCTCTTTAAGGAAATTTTACCTGTGATTCAGAACTTAGACACATGGTCACAACCCCCTGCCAGAGTGGCTGGAAGAACACGTGATTAGCTAAAAATACTACTACCTAGGAAGAAAGGGAGAATGAGTAGTGAGGTCACCTAGGAGTTGGCCATAGACCCTCCCAGTTGTACCATTCTGCATCTGAGAGATCATATGTGACGGTGGGACAAGGGGTATCAGAGTCCCAGCAGAGGAAGAGACCTTTGTGTGTGAAAAATAATTAGGCTTTCAGAAGAGAATGTGTGTAGCCCCACTGAATGCAGCAGCCACGTGTATAACTTCTGCTGCCCACCCCACACGCTGTTAGTACTCGCTCACACTCAAGCTGACTGGTTTATTTCAACAAATATTTATCAGTACTCACGATGTACCAGGCACCGGAGATATAAAAATACATATGACCCACTCCTCTCTGCCCTCGAGGACCTATGGGCTATTGGGGAAATAGAATCCAAATAGAAAAAGTCAGTATAATGGAATAAGGGCTTCACTGAAATCTGGAGCCACACTTTCTAATTGGGAGAAAAAACTAAAAATCTAAGACAAGTCTTTTTTTTTTTTTTTAAGATTTTATTTATTTATTTTTAGAGAGAGGGAAAGGGAAGGAGAAGAGGGAGAGAAACATCAATGTGTGGTTGCCTCCCGCACGCCCCCCACTGGGGACCTGGCCTGCAACCCAGGCATGTGTGCTGACTGGGCATCGAACCAGCAACCCTTTGGTTCATAGGCCAGCACTCAATCCACTGAGCCACACCAGCCAGGACTAAGACAAATCTTGAATAACACAAGCAGGAAATAACAAAGTGCTCAACTATGTCTTAAGGTCAGCCATGTTCTGATTAAGGAAGATGAAAGATTATATAGGTCAAATATGAAAGAAAGAATTTTTTGAGGGGGTGGACCTTAAAATGTAAAGAAAACTTGAATGGGAGGAAGTGGGAAGTCACCATAAAGACTTTGTCTCAAATTTTAAGTGGCGGCACCCAAGAGATTCTCGTGTCAAATAGAGCTGAAGGAAAAGGAGACCTTCTTGAGTTTTCACTCGGTGGAGGTCTTTAAATGTCTTTCATGGTTCATTGATAAAAGCTCTCAGCATTTCTCACCACACAGTTTTTACAGCCTCATAGTAACTCTGGAAGGAAGGGAGGAAAGAAGGGAGAGAGAGACAAGGAGAGGAAGTGGGAGAGGGAGGGGGAGGGAGAGAGAAGCCGGAGCTCTGACGTCAGGCTGTTAGGGAAGCAGGTGCTGAGCACACACAGAGCCCCTACCTGGGCTTCCTGGCCCAGATCTGGTGCTTCTTACCATGAGCCAGATTACTCTTAAGAAGGGAAGTTTCAAGATTCAAATAATCAGAGCAGAAGGGAAAGGATTCAGATTGATCCTTGGGAGATCAAGAGCAGATAGAGCCGAGGGGAATTATAAACAGGGTCACCCAACATGGTGACCTGGCTCAAATGGCCCGTCCCCCCAGGGTAGAAGGCTCATCCTGAAGCCAGATCCCAGGCCATCCAGTCTATTCACCTCTTTGAGCCATCATCGAGACTGGGAACAACCAAAGGAAAGACAGAGAAGGTTTTGGGGTCCCTGAAGAGGATTTCTCTGGAAAGTTGCTCAGTTCCAATGGAAACTTTGCAGCTTCCCAGCTTTGGGGGACAGTGGCGTCTGCTGGACAAGAGACAGGATATCCTCCTAACGTTTCTTCCGTCCTAGGATAACAGGAGTCTGTGGCCATAGTGTAGCTAGGAGTGACCCAACCTGCTTCTCCTAGGACAGAGGATAGCACTTTCTGCCCACAAAGAGAAGTTCACGGGCCTTTTTCTCTTTAACCCACTAGAAAAAGCAGGGCGATGAGTCTGTGGGCAAAAATCCAACTTTATAAGGATTTCAGCGGATATAAATGGTTTCCTGGATAAGGGTTAATGACAGCTAATAGGCCAGTGCTGGGTACCAAGCAGATGACCCAGCCGCAGTTTCCTATTTCTGTTGACTAAAATCACCACTTTCATCCGCCGTTTTCATCCTCCTCCCACATGACTGGTAGCGCAGCCATGCTTTCACGCTCCCGCTGCTCCCAGAGGATGTCAGCACGCCTGGTTTACATAGGTACACAAACGCATATGCCTTCCCTCACCCAGCTAATGGGAAACAAACCTGCTCAAGGATAAGCTTAATATCCCACTCAATGGTTCTCATATATATATGCACCATCCAGTTTTGTTTGTTCAAAAGCAAAGGAAAAGGAGTTGCTTTAAATTTATGAACTAAGAAATTTCTGAGTAATGGTGAATCACTGCTTGATATTTCACTTAAAGCTCAGACGGTGAGCTGGCTCCTGCTGCAGCTCTTTTGGGGTCACGAGAAACTGTCAGAGGAACGCTCATGGCTCTGAGACCCTAGCAGAAGATGGAAAGCTGGACATGCCCGCAGATGGAAAATGCTACCCATCAGAAAAACATTTCAGAGGGCAGGACATGAACTCAAGTGTTGGTAAAGCCATGAAAGGATGATTAGATGGGGTCTGAGAATATGGAAAAGAGCAAAAATGCTTTAGATCAGGCAGATCTTGGATACTGTAGAAGAGTCCCACAGCACGGCCCAGGGCAGAAGGTGTTTTGGGATTGGCCATCACCCTGCTGTCCTCTCTCCCAGAGACACTCTCCCACATCCAGCCCTATGTGTGCCCAGAAAACTCCAACTCATCTTTCAAGAATCTGCAGGACAAGACTTCCTTGAAATTCCTGCCTCAGTTCCAACAATGCATTATGAAAGTTTGCTTTTACTTCTACCTCCTCTACTGGGCTGGGATCATCTCCAGTGCAAGAACTGATTCTCATTCATCTTTATACCCCCAATGACAGTGCTTAATGAATACCTTCAGACAGGGAGAGTGTTTCGAGAAGGGAAGGAAATGATCAGGGAAAGAAAGGAGGGTGGAAGGAGGAATGAAGGAGGGCCAACTTTCAATTCAGCCAGACACTCCTTAAATCAGATGAGATTATGCAGATTGGATTGTACTAGCAGGGAGCAAAGAACAATTACATTCTTTTTTAAGAGAGAGGGGAAGCAAGGGAGAAAGAGAATGAGCAAAACATCATTCTATTGCCTTCTGTACACACCCCTGGGGATGGAACACGCAACCCGGGCATGTGCCCTGACTAGCAATAGAACTAGTGACCTTTCGGTTTGTGGGATGATGCCCAACTGAGCCATACCAGTCAGGACACCGATTAATTATATTTTGAATCTACATTGAATACTATTGAAAAGACTAGGTTTTACATTCTTGACTGACAAGGAAAATAAAAACTGGTGAAAGACTTTAAAAATGACTTCTAAATAGTATGCTACTCTGCGACCAGAGCTGCCAGCCTGCTTTACCCCATCAGTTCTAGCGAATCAGGGTAGAAAGGAATGTGCCATTTTGCTCCCCATTTTCATCCCTCGGATACACTGTGAGATTCCCTTGTCAAAGGGTTCTGAGGGACCCTCTCAGATTCTCAAACCACCCAACCTCGCCACAATCCTGATCAGCTCAGGCCTTCCCAGAGAGACAAAATGACACCACCCTTTCAGCTTGGCTGCCTTACCCTTTCCTACACCTTCAAGAGCTTGCCTCCTCCCCTCACGTCCAGCGGGGGTGAGGGCGCTAAGGAAGGCATTTCCACTCACAAGTCCTGCCACAAATACGAAGATGGCTCGGCATGCACATCTTGAGAAGCCAAAGGCCATCTGGAGACTTTATATCACTTTGTTGGATAAACATGAAACAAGGGTGCGGCTTGAGAGAAAATAAGGGTCTCCAGCACAGCTTGGGATTCCCACATTCCAAGGAGACTTGGTGGGGAATCGTGATTGTTAATTCTGTGTCAACTTGGGCCATGAAGTGTCCTGATTTTTGGTCAAATATTATTCTGGATATTTCTGTGAAGGTGTTTTGGATCAGATTAACATTTGAATCATGGACTTGGAGTACATTAGACTGCCTCCGTAATGTGGGTGGGCCTCGTTCACTCAGGTGAAGGCCTGAATAGAACACAAAGATGGGCTTCCCATGAGCAAGAGGGGCTTCTCCAGCAGACGGCCTTCAGCCTTCCCCTGCAACGTGGGCTCTTCCTGGTCCAACAGCCAGTGGTCTTCAGACTTGAACTGAAACATCATCTCCCTTTGGTCTCCAGCCTGCCAGCCCCCTACAGATTTTGGACTTCCCAGTCTCCAATAATCATGTGAGGCAATTCATTATAAATCTTTTTCTATTGTAGGCACATTCTATTAGTTCTATTTCTCTGGAGAACCCCAACTAACTCAGAGGGGGAGAGAGGAGTAGACTCATCAGGTGTCAATTTACTGAGAGATTGAGTATACAAATGAACAATTTTCAGACAATATATAAAAATAGAACTCTGACCCACAATCAGTGGCAACCAGCCCAAGAAACCAACCCATTTTCTACAGTAACCAGCCTAGGAAGCCACCCAGCTTTCTGTAAGTCAGACTTTCCCAAGTGGGGTGAGGAAGACAGCCTGGCACAAGGTATCTAAGCCTGAGCAAGGCAGGGGGCAGCCTGGAGGAGCAGGGGGTCAGAGTTTGGGCAGGGTAAGGACATCCACATGGGAAGGCAGTACCTCAGGGCTTGCTGCAGCGCAAGCAAAAGCAAGAGGCGTCCTCCGGGGAGAGCAACCTGACCCAATCTGGGCAAAGAGGGCATCCCCATGAGGGCAGGTAACAATAGCAGTAGAGCAAATTGGTTAGACGGGGGCCAAATAAAACAGGAAAATATATTAAGGAAGATGAGAGCCATGTTTCTCAGTCAGAAAAGGGACTTACAGGTATGGAAAGAGAGAATACTAGAATGAATCTTGTGGTTTGGGTTGAATTAGAGTTAACAGTATGAAGTCAATGGCTTTTAATAAGCACATAAATACATGTAGATATACAAATAAATATAATATGCATATGTGTATTATATATGCATATTTTTATTTCCTAACACTGTCACTAAGAGGGCCTGGAAGCAGGACTCACCAAGAGCATTTAGCATACACAGCACCCAGATTTTAGTGAATGTCATCCTTCACTATAAAAAAAAAAAAACAAGGCTTTTGGGAAAATGGCTGATTCCAAGGCTTGGGCAGGTAAAATAATACAGAAATGTCTCTAGTTCTACAGGTAAGAAAGGAAAGTCTCAAAGAATCATGAGACACATCAAAACAGATCCAGAAACCAGCTTCAAGGACCAAATACTAAGTAATTTGTGCATCAAATACATGAAGATAATAATGGATTATATCCTATTGAATAAAATAAGAATCTATGAGTCCATACTTATATATAGAAGAAAGGAAGGAAGGAAGGAAAGAAGGGGGGAGGGAGGAAAGAAAGAAAGAAAGGAAGAGAGAGAGAGAGAGAAAGAAAGATAGAAAGAAAGGAAGGAAGGAAGGAGGGAGGGAGGGAAGGAGGAAGGAAGGAAGGAAAGAAGAAAGAGAGAGAAAGAAATGGAAAATTTGATAAATATTTAAATAGCTTCAAAGTATCTCCTCACCAAAAAAATAAAAACATATTAATTATAAAGGGGAAAGCGTACACCTAAATTTGAGAAGCCTAATCAAACCAACCTAATCAAATTGTTGAAGTGAATATTGTAAATAATGGAATAAATTAAAATTATGCCCCACCTGACAGCACCCAATGAGAAGAGTCCCGCACCACTTCTGAGATATTTCTGCCACAGATGCATCACCTGCACTTCATCAGGAGGGAACATCAGACAATCCCACTGAGGGACACCCTGCAAAAACACCTGCCTGGGAACCTCAAAAGTGTCAAAGTCATGAAAGTCAAGGAAAGAATGAGGAACTGTCACAGACTGAAGGAAATGAATAGGCAGGACAACTAATTCTAGACTAGATCCTTTTGCAGGAAAGCACATGATTGGGCCAGCTAGAGAAACCCGAGTGGAATCTGAGTATTAAAAGGTGATAACCAATCTGTTAATTTCTTGATGTTGGTGACTAGATTGTGGGTCTGCAAGAACATTCTTGTTGGTAGGAAAGATACACACTAAGATACTCATGGATGATGGAGCAGCATGTTGACAGCTTACCCTCCAAAGAGCAAGAAGAGAGATTTCTGTACTGCACACACACACATCCACACCTATGTACACAGCGCTGTGATTATAGAGGAGAATCTGGCCCTGCTCTTAGGAGAAACACGCTGAAATATTTAGGGGTGAAATGTCATCATGCCTAAAACTTACTTAAAATGATTTGGCAGAAAAAGAACAAATGTAACAAAATGTTAGCATTTGATGAATCTGGGTAAAGAGTACTCTGAGTTCATTCTTTCAACTGTTCTGACAGCTTAAAAAGTTTCAAAATAAAGAGGAGAGGAGGGTACAAGTGACAAAAAGTAGTGTAAACAATAAAGTTTCTAGGAGTTCTAAATGGCAGATAAAAAAGACGAGGGATGAAAACCCGGAACCAAGGATCCTGCTTTTAAGAATGTTCTTGACATGCTCTATGCCATAGAGGAGCAAGTTGGACTTCCATTCTCCTTCAAAACAAAAGACAGTAACACAGAAAAAGTTTGTCCCGTGTTATATAGAGCGTAGCTGTATCCTAGCTTCCATTAACCTACCTCTCCCCGCCGCCAGACATTCCAGGCCAGGGTCAGGGCCACACCTCTCCCCAGCACACAGAAAACCAGCTCACTCTTCCCGCCCCTCCAGATGAGCACACAGCAGGTCATTCCTGCACCTCCCACCTGCTCTCCAGTCGGTGCCCCGAATCCTTCATGTTCACGGAGAGGGTCACAGAAAGGTGTGTGTAAAGGAAGCGCATACAGGGGGGGCCTTAGAAAAGCCTGCAGTTGAGACGAAGCCATTTCATCCCATAGGAACAATTGGCGTGGTGACTACCGCCCACCGCCTACACACTTTTCGAAGGCCCACAGAATGTTTGGGATCTGAAAACACGTTTAGCTCAAAAAAGAGAAAA
Organism: Micronycteris hirsuta; assembly: GCA_004026765.1. NCBI lineage: Eukaryota > Metazoa > Chordata > Mammalia > Chiroptera > Phyllostomidae > Micronycteris > Micronycteris hirsuta. Next base: position 67,892 of record PVJI01002562.1, read on the forward strand.
GCAGCCCAAGGCATCCAGGCATGGACATGGACCTGGTGCTATCAGCTAGACTGTGGTGCTCTCCTGTGGAACATTTGCAATTTCACAGAACACCAGCATCAAACAAGGCCCTGGTGTGGGGAACACAGGTCAAGACCAAACAAGACCTCTCTGTAATCTGTCAAAACAGACAATACGTGAACGCCGTCCAGGAGAAAAAAGCAAACATTCCCCTGCACTGAGTGACCCTGGCTCTTCTACCAATTACAGTTTTAACCTCCATTAGTCTACCCTCTTTCTAGATAAGGTTTATGAAGGCACCCAACCAGAATCACCCCACATCCCGATAGCATCCAACCCAGAACCAATCCCCACTTCTTTGAACTCTGTCCCCAGTCACCTAACACTGGCCCAATCCTAGAAGAGGTCCTTTCTGTCACCCTCTATTGAGATGCCCCATGGTTCCCCACGGTGCATGACCTCCCTCACTGCAAGCAGTGATGCTCCCATCTTTCTCCAGTGCAGCTGTGTTCCTGACGAGCTTTGGTTGAGGGCATTGACAAGCTCCAAGGGCTACAGAAAATTTAGTTCCAGGACATTTAAAAAAGAAAACAATTTGGTAAATACTCAGCGAAACAACACTCTGTCAACTTCCTTCATTGTTAAATTTATAATCCATAAAATTTTATGATCACTGAAAATAATTTGCATGTCACATTAGATTTTCTCACTGCACAACAATTCCCAAGTCTGCCAGCTGATTACTTAGAAAGCATGGCCAAATGTAAATTAAATGCATAGCCAATTTCGTAAGCAAATTATGAATTATTATATGTTTGAAAGGACCCAAAAGAGTGCCCAAGGCCTCTAAAAAGTTTAAATACCTTGATAAAGAAGGGCCTGTGCAAGGTCTGTTTGGAAACAGAAAAGCCGAAGGACAGAGAGTGGCCAATACCAGGAGCTCATGGATCGGTAAACTGGGCAGCTCAGAACCAATCCCAAGACATCAGTGATCGTTCTTCCCCCCAGGGGACATCCGCTGGGCCAGGAGAAGGGATCCTCTCCCCCTGTCACTCCAAAGTCAGCTGCTTCCAGCAGTGATCTCCTGCCCACCCTCAAGGTAGACACCTGCTGGTTGGGTAACACAGAAATGGGGTGACGAACGCATATCATCACACTGCCTCCCTTACCCAGGTCATTCCCAGACTGTTGGTACCCTGTCCTTCCTTGTGTGATCTCCTGGTTCTTGTCACCACCCATTTTTGAGGGGGTGCTTTCCCATTATTTGATTGTACTGGTGCCTGTACCCCAGCCCAAGTCCTCAGCCACATAGAAGTGTGAGCTCCTCTCTTTACCTTCTTGCCTCCCACCTGCTGTCCAGGGGTTGGATCCTCTGCTAAACCCAGACCCTCCTCAAATGGCGCTCTTCCCATCTCCATCACTCCTGCCAGAACACACAGAGGAAGAAGGTCAGCTGGGGTCTGATGACAGGCACCTGCAGCAGAGGAGTTACCAACTAAAGAAAAGCCCTCAGATTATACTAAGTGAAATACGTCCGAGAAAGAGAAGTACTGCGTGACTTTACTTACATGTGTAATCTAAAAAATCAAACAAACAAACAAAACAAAACAAAACTCATAGTCACAGAGAACAGATAGGTGGTTTCCAGAGGGCAATGGGCAAAGGGGACCAAGAGATAGAAACTTCCAGATATAAAATAAGTGCCACGGGGATGTAACATACCACATGGGGAATATAGTCAGCAAGAGTGCATTGACTTTGTCTGGTGACAGGTGGTGACTAGACTTACTGAGGTGATCATTTCACAATGGACACAGATGTCACATCACTAAGTTCTACACCTAAAGCCAATATAATATTGTATGTCAATTATACTTAGATTTTTTTAAAGCCTCCAGAGAAACTTCTTTTTTCATTCAGCAGTCACATTCCTGAGAAAAAAAATAAGGCCCAGAATCAGAGATTCTGAGACTTTGGAAGGTAGAAATTTAACTTAGGAACGATTGAGCTCAGTTCTGTCACTTGTCACACGGGAAAACCATGGTCTGAGTAATTCAAGGGGTTTTTTGTTGTTTTTTTTTCCCCCAGCAAGGCTTGGAAGCCTGATTTTGCCTTTTCCTCTTAAGTCTATTGGTTTTATAATTTAGTGGGAAGGAGAAATGTATGTTTCCTTTTGTTGGTCAAACGAAAAAATATATAACTATGAAATGGTACATGCTTTGTTTTTTTAAAGCCCCCACAAAAGGCAGCACAGTATGAATTACATCTTTGTTGGTGCGGGTTATGAAATGACTCCACAGAGTCATTTCTATGGAGACAGGCAGTGCAAAGACTACTGTAACTCAAGGGAAGGTAATTCCACTGTGCGCTCACAGGATGTAATTGATGGGAGGAAGCGACATAAATTACCTTAGCATTCTTCATGGGTAATGTCTCTTTTTCCCACACAATCTCATTGTGCACACAAAACAAATAAAACCAAATTCAATCTCCTAAATGGTGTCTCCACCTGTTCACTTTCTTTTAAAACTCATTCTGCCGACGTCACCCACAGCCACAGCTCTCCTGCCGGGGAAATTCAGTCCAGGATCAGCAACATATCTGACCTGCACCCCCCATTTCCCTCCCTCATCCTGAACTTCCAATCCTTCCTTGTTTCAAATGGATCATTCATTTATAACCATGATAAAAACACAAGAATTAAACTTTACCAAGAAAAGATAGGCCAACTTGGCTTTGATTCATTTTCCGGCCAATTTTAGAGCTAAACAGTAGACTCCTTTGTCCCTCTCTGCAACAACTAGCAAAATGGTTAAACAAAAACAAAAACAAAATGTAAGTTCTCCATGGTGACAGGAAAAATGATGGAGAAAGGAGGGTGGAGCACTGAAATAGGCACGTAATCAAAATCTCTCATTTAATCATCGGTTTCTTCCAACTCACACGGAGAGCTGGTGTCGGCACGTGTGCCGCTGGATGGCCGACACTCCCGAGACGGGATGGCGTGGGTCAGCCTGCAAGCCTGATTCAACTTTGGGGCTAATGCCTGAAATGCGACCCCCCAACATCACTACAACATTCAAGGTGATGTGACAATGCGGATACTATGCAAGCAAGAATCAGTTCTCCCCGTGGTTGGAGACTATGGGCAGTGCCACTACCAGCAACCAAGTGGGCAGCAAACTCTGGCAACCAAGAGAGTCCATCTTCTTCAAAGCAGGACTCCAGACGGTGGAGTGAGGGACAGAATCAGGTCTGGACATCCAGGATGAGAGGAATGGTAAGGTTTTGGCAAGCCCGTTAGGATTGGCTCCACAATCAAGGCAAGACTGAGAGGATTAATGCCTAAAGACGTGGTATCTATCTATCTATCATGTATCTATTTATCTATCTATCGTTCAATCGATCTACAATGAAATAGTCCTCAGCCACAAGAAAGAAGGACATTTGCAACAATAGAGATGGACCTTGAGGGCATTATGCTAAGTGAGAGAGCCAAACAGAGAAAGACAAATACTGCATGATATCACTTAATATGTGGAATCTATAAACAGCCAAACCCATAGAAACAGAGTGGAATGGTAGCTACGGGGGTTGGGGGTGGGGGAGCTGGAAAGATGCTGTTAAAGGGTACAGACTTGCAATTAGAAAGTGAGTAAGTCCAGGAGACCTGGTGCACGCATAAAGACTATCATCAACCACAGACAATAGCCTGGTGATGGCAGGGTGGCAGGTGAGTGGGCAGGGGGAGGTGGAAGAGGGCATGGGGGGATAAATGGTGATAAAAAAATAAAAATAAAAAATTTTTTTAAAGATTATAGTCAACAATACTGTATTATAAACTTCTAAATTGCTAAGAGACTAGATCTTAACTATTCCCACACACAAAAACATGATAATTATATGATGAAGGTGATAACTGATGCTACAGTGGTAATCATAGTGCAATATATAGATATATCAAATCAATATGCTGTACATCTTAAACTTATACTATATCATATGTCAATTGTATCTCAATAATTTAAAATAAAAAGACTGAGATATCAGGAACCAGAGCAGAAATCCAATAAGAGGTTAGAGATTTGGTCCCTAGAAGTGTTTCAGACCGATTTCAGGGAGTTTGTTACCTAGGGTCTATAAAATGGGTCTATAATCAGAAGATATTCCAGTGAAGGCTGACAAAGGATAAGTAAAGTGACAGCTCAAGCTTGGGAAGGTTGACTCAAGTGCCTCAAAGTAATGTTAAAAGCAAATTGAGTCTACATGGAAATTTTCTTTTGAAGGGCCCTAAGCATAAGTATAATCCCATCTTTTATTTTAATGAGTGGGCTGACACTGCATGGACTAATTCTCCTTTCCCTGTTCCCAATCCAATTGAAACAAATTCCGTTCTTCCCATCTGTTAGGAAGGTCGCATCTACTTCAAGTGGACAGAACCAAAGGTTAATTCTGGAAATGACCCGTTAGCAAAACAGAGCTTCTAAGTGCTTTGGGTGCCTTTAGACTGCTGGAGTGGAGCAGGTGCAGAGTAGGAGAAATAGATCCCCTTTAAAAACCCAATTAGTGCTCTATAATTTTGACAGAGACAGAGGTAGAAAGGTCACTCATTATTTTCCAGTATTTGTTCAACGAATGTTTATGGAGGGGCTGATATCCCAGGTCAAGTTGCAAGTATTGGAGATACAAAGGACAAACCCTCTCCTGCCCTTGAAGAGCCCGCAGTTTAGGAGAGACGGGTACATGGGGGGCCAACAGCTTCATAATTAGCACACCCCTGTAGTCCTCACATAGCAGGTGTCACCTCTGCCCTGTGGGGTGAAAATAGACCAAACGAGAGCTCCCTGAAACCACAGGTTGTTTTGGTTTTTATTTAATGACTTCCCATCTGGCCTGTAGGACGCTGGCACCTGAAAATATCAAATTTTCAACCCTCCGGTGACCGTGGCTTCTGAGAGACTACCTAGTTACCGAGGCCATTACAGGACTCGGCGGGATTCACGATGGCAGGTGAAATTTAATCAGCCTGTGAACACCAAATACGGCAGTTAGAGTTACAGATATCATTCATTACTGGTATGCTTTCCAAGAATTAAATGGAGGTGTGTATTTGTGTGTGTGTGTGTGTATGTAATCAATATGAGTAATTTCCATCCAAGTCTGCTTTTTCATACTTCATTATTCACATCCCGGAGAACCCTAAAAAAAATCTGGTATTATATAAACCAACAGGATGCCAAGATGCTAATGCAGCCATTGCTTGTATTCATGGAACCCTTCTCTGTGCAGTTCCTCCCCAGGGCTCCTGAAGTGAAGATTCAGGTGCTAAGCATTAATGTGTTTTTAATAAACAACCTGTTCCAGAGTCATTTTCATCTTTCTATGTGGGGGGCGGGGGATGTATAATAATCATCTTCCACTCCCTGCAGGTAAAAATTTTTTTTAAATAATAACATAAGATCATTTCAACCTCAGGTCCCTGAACCTGGCAGGATAAAGGGTGGACTTGGCCTTTGCATGCAGATGATGTGGTTGGCCTGAACGTGCCTCACTCCGCCTTACTCTAAGAAACTGGACAGTGGTCTTGAACTTCTGAATCCCTCCTCTTCACTAACTCCCTTGGGGGTGCGCCATGTTTACGAGAGGGAGTAAAAGTTACTGGGGATGAGGCAGAGACCAGAGTAGAACGGGAAAGAAGCTACTGGGGCGGTGGGGGCTCTGGACCATTGCACTAGAAGAGAGTAATTGATATGAGGAAACCAACCAAAAATAGTGACTCTTATTAACTTGTGCTGTGCTTCCGACTTTTTCACATCCTGTGCCCCCAAGATGTGGATCAAACTATAATTTTATCTTAATGTGACACAAATACAGTGACTGACTCAGTCCTGTGTTTTAGCAAGTTCTGTTTCTCTTCCTTTGTAGCCTTGTTAATGGTGCTGCTGCCGGTGCCTGACTGACTGACTCTCTGAGGCCAGCATAGGATCTGACACCCTCTGCTGACTTTCCAGATGCAGAGTCAATGCTTGTTCAAGGCACATGGCCTTCCCAGCATTTGCAAGTCCAGCACTCAGCAGCCCCAGGCTAAGTCCCAGCTCTGCAAATTATCACCTGCATGTCCTTGGGCAAAGAACCCAAATCGCCTTAGCTTCATTATTTTTTCGATAATAACATAATCTTAACCAAACAGGGGTTTGGTGAGAACTAAGTGAAATCATGCTTTTCAAATCGCCACAACGCCCAACATAAAGCCGATTTCAATGGACAGGAGCTCCCTTTGGCATCATTACTTTACATTGGGTGTTAATGCGGCGTGTGCAACCATTGCGCCTTCCTGCTCGGGGCGGTGACTCTGGCAGAGGCAGTGGCTGGAAATGAGTCTCCATGTTAGGAACTTTGCTCTCCAGAAAGACTTGAGGACCAAATCACCCTGACTGGCTAAGCCTTTCCAAAACGGGAAAAGTCAGAATTAGAAAAGTAAGGGGAGTAAAATAAGCTAAAGTACATCCCACGGAGAATAATGACCATATAATAACAGCTGTGGTGACAAGGCCCGGGCGACCAGTCAACAGTCGTATCACTATGCTAGAGCCGTGTACATGGTCTTAAGGCTAAGGAGCACAGAATATACCACACGTCACCAAGTCAATTAATTGTCAGGCCGTACAATTAATTAACTCTATTCTATCAGTCATCTAGTTATAAATTGATCCAGGAGAGATGCTTCAACACATCAAAACAGACCAGACCAAATCTGGAGGCTAGAAAACTCAGAGCAAGTTCAAAAACTGAGAAAAGAATGGAGTTGCCCTATAATCTTAGAGAACCAAGCATCACCACCAGCAACCTTGGGACTGTCCTGGTCAGTTGAGAAGTCCCAGACTCCATTAGCCTGCGAAGGTCACACGTAGCTGGGAATACCATGAACTTCACTGGCTTTGAACGGCCACCCCATCTGACTGCACGAAGTCCAGCCTTCCTTCCCAAGCATTTCTGAGATATCCTCTGTTACCACCAAGAATTCTCATACATTCTGCCCGTCAGTCTTGGTGTGGATTGCCCCCAAGACCAGCTGCCCAGCTCCATAAAGTGAACTTTTCTCTGTCCCTGAAATGCCAGTTGTCAATTGCGAGTCATCTCAGCTGCTCTCTTCTTAGCTCACGGTCCTATGATTAAATGGAGAGCCTTTCCTTGACTCCCCACAGTGATCACTGGCACCAGATTGAAATCTTGAACAAGACTTGACCGAAGGCTTTGAGATTAATGGAAGAGAAATATAGCACAGACACTTGGTATAGAACTGTAACCAGGAGGTGCCAGAACAGCCTTATTTGGGGTCCCTTCCTGCTCAGCTACAACCCTACAAAGAGAAAAGTGTGTCCCACCTTTTCACTCCCTGTGACCCCTACCAAAAAGCCACACACTCGCAGAGGCCCGAATGTCCCTCCACCGTATCCCGAGAAAACCATTACCAAGCAGATTATCATGTTTCGACATGAGTCATCTGCGTTAGACTGCCTCCCCTTTCTCCCTTCAAACAGTGGCCACCTGCTTTGGCACAGGTTGAACTCAAGGGCCCATTCAGAGGCGTTCAGAAAACAATATCTCGATCTAAAGTGAATCGATGCTCTCCCAAAAATGGCTAGCAGCATTTAAACCGTTGTCTTAGTTTCTGCTTATCAAGATTTTAAAATCTTAGAGCCTGGTTTTCACCCAGGACTCTGTTAAATTGGGAACTGCTCTATAATTGAATTCACTTTTAAAAAGGAAACTTCAAAGGACCAGGTCTCCATCAGCCGAGCTTTCATGAAGACCGTCCTACGCAGCCCACCTGGCCACGTAGACGCAAACCCGGTGCACTGAAGCACCCTGTTCTTTGTTCCAGCCTTCCACTCCCTGCAAAGCAGAGCTGTTCTCACAGACTCTTTGTGGCCTGCGTAATTGCTGCCGCTGAGAGCCGATGATTCACCCATTCCACTTCTCTTTTTTTGTTCTTTCCTGCGTCAGCTGAAGGTAGTCAATATAATATGCCACGATCGTGTTCAGGATCCTGTTAAGAAGAGCTTTTATTTATTTTTTCTTTTTGTAAAACAGGCTTAGCTGGCTGGCCTTAAAAAATTAATTGGACTTATCAGTATTTTCCAGAGATTCAAGCACTCTCTAGGTATTACCATTTATGTTTCAATTCTTTGGCAGTCAGCACAATTTCTCATAGAAAAATGTGAAAAGTATATATGTTGAGATGTCTAACTGATAACCAGATCATGCAACATGCAAGGCGCAATTCACATCCTGAATTCTAGTTCCAGTCACCCTGGCATATTTCCTAGGCCCTGCCTCCCACCAGGGTCCCAATGCCCCCCGCAGTGGAAGCTCGGTGCTCCCAGGGTTGCTCAGAGCCCTGGGAACTAGAGTGAGGCCTGAAGTCCCATAGTTTCCAAGGTTCTAGGTCAAGAGAAAGGAAAAGACAGTCTTGGAAGCAGTGAATTAAGAAGTGGGATCTGTATGGGAGAAAGTATTAGAAAGTATGTACACATTAGGATGAATCTGTCTTAATTACTTAATTAGACAAACATTGTTGACATCTTGAGTCGGTAAATTGAATATCCTAGTTGTCTCCCCCTCTTCACGAAACACCCAGCACAGCTTTAGTGATTGCTTCCTGTGTGCCAGGGAATGTGGGGATGATGAGACGGATCTCTGCTCCTCACAGCACATCCCGCTCAGCAGAGAGGCGATGGGGATGCTGTGATCTAAACAAGCAGAGCTGGCTAAGGACACAGGTTGGACAGGCGAGAGCCAGCCTAGTCTGAGTCAGGAAAGCTGTCCTCCATGTCTGAGCTTTCAGTAAGTACCAGGCAACGTCTGCCACCAAAAAATAAAACAAAATAAAAAGGTGTATTTCTACCAACAGACTATCTTCCCCAAGCCCAGCTTCCACATAACAAGCTCTTTAAGCAACAATAAAATTTGTGAATTAGTTTTGTACCAAAACTAGACCGCTCTGATCCCCAGGGCCGTCGTACCAGCTGACGGTGACCCTGGGTGTGGAATCGGCATTTTGGGGAGGCGGAAAGCAGGAACAACCCACAGAGAGCCTGGGTGAGCGCAGCGTTCACATCCTGAGTTAGCTGCCCCCTCTGGCTTCACAGCACAAGTCGCCACCGCTGACCTGCCCACCTGCACTGGGAACCACACACACGCTCAGATCTGGAGGGGCAGGCACTTAATGCATTTTGTTCCACAGCAGGCGAGCAGCCTACTCCAGTCCTTGACTCAGATCTGGGAGGGAAGCAGGCTTCCAGCAAAACATGCCCCCACCCTCCCCGGATGCCTGCATTCAGCTAGAAGCCCTGGGCGTGAGACAGCAAGACTAATAAAAGTCTGATTAGCTGGCTCGTGGTGCGGGGGAGCTCAGTCCATAATTGGAAAAACTGAGCAGTAGATCAGTGTTTGCCAAAGAGAAGAAGTCTCCTTTGTTCTGAAAAAGCACTTGGGTGTTTAGTGAAAAGACAAACCTTGCTGACCCCTAATGACTCTTAGCAGGTAGCACCACACTTCTAATAGGACTGCAGCTCTTTGGCTCACTTTAAATTACTACCCAGTGTTGTGTGGGTTGGGGCTTCTTCAAGGGAAGAAAATCAATCTGAGGGGAAAAGCTATTCCTTAGCAACAAAGGGAAAAAGAAAGATGGCAGTTCCTTTCATGTAATCTGAGATGGAATCTAGCTTAGCTGAGCCAGAGCAAAAATAGCTTTTATCTGATCAAGGTGCCCAAGTTACACTTACAGGAAGTTAAGGAGGCTCGGCCTCAGGATGCTTCAGACCACAGACAGCATCAGCAGTGAGGGCACCCCTCCCAGCAGCGGGGTGTGAAGCCAGGCGCGGACATGGAGCATCCAGCAGCCAGGACAGCAGGAAGCCCTGGCTATCCCAGTCAGTGGATATGTGTTTTTAATCACGCTCCTTTTCCAATTACAATGAAGCTGAAAGGCACACGCCGTGACTTTAGCAGTCTGGGTAACAATGTTGACAGAGGAGGTGTCTGTCCGCTATGACAACTGTAGACTACGGTTGAAACCGGATGGTATGCACTTAGTTTCACAAGCTCCATGCAAAAAAAGATTGGGAACTGGTTAGAAAGTGCACAGTGAGTATCTAGAATTTTTTTTTTAAATGAGGAAACAGGGAGGAAGGTAAAAAACTATGGGGCAAAGCCAGGATAAAATGAGTGTGCCAAAGGCATGGCTGTAGGGACCTACACAGCTGTGTGCCTGCATTAAGTGGATAATGTTAGTACAGAAAACACACACACACACCTCGCCGTGAGGGTCTACACAGCTGTGTGCATGTGAGTGCATGTGTGCGTTACAGGATCCTCTGGCTTGAGCAGCAACTCTGATCCACAGGAGCCCACCTCTGTCCCCCACGCTGGCCCTCTTTGCTTGCCTCAGTGCAGGACTCAGTCAGGCCTTCCACTCTCCAGAAAGAATCTGCTCATGTAGCAACAAGAATGTGATTCAGAGTTTGCTGAAGATTCCATAGGGAAGTTAGCGGAGGGTTTTGTAGTCGACGAATCTTCTTTCTTCCCTTACAGCTCTCATCCCTAGGACTTCAGTCTCTCAGCTCCAAAACCTTCCTCTGGGGCATCCCATCTCACCCCTTTCTTTCAGCTGCTGCCTGCAAACTCACAAAACTCACTGCCCGGGGATTGGCAGACCGAAGTTCCCAGTTCCGGGATCTGCTCACTTCACCAAGGAAGGGCCATACATCAATAACAACGAAATTTGTCCTAGCACATTTATCAGGAAGGGTTTTGGCATAGAGCTGAGACGTAATATCCAGTAGTGCAACAGGCCCATAGTCAACCTTATGTCTTGATGGTTATGCATTTCAAGGGGGCAGGGCAAGATCTGGATGACCTTCTTTCTAGGGCCTTCCTTAATGCTATTGGAGTCCATGACCACATTCACATCTGCCTCTCGGTTGCTGTCACCGCCACAGAAACATTCAGTTTCCAGTTCTTTGCAAAAAATCAATCTAAAGTCCTGAGATTCTTTAGTAAACTATGCTCATTTTAAATATATTTGAGTTCATATCCACCTGTAAAAGGCTATGGCTTTTTACCCTCAAAATTCTCAATAACAGTCACAAGTATAAATTAATTCATGCTTAAAACATGAAATGGCACCATGACCTGTGTGGCTCAGTTGGTTGGGCAAAGTCCCGCAAAACAAAAAGGTCACCAGTTCAATTCCGGGTCAGGGCACATGCCTGAGTTGCAGGCCTGGTCTCCGGTTGGGGCACGTGAGAGAGGCAACAAATCAATGTGTCTCTCACTCACTGATGTTTCTCTCCCTTTCTCTCTCCCTGCTCTTTACCTCTCTCTCAAAATAAATAAATAATTAAATCTTAAAGAAAACTTCTAGATTAAAAGAAAAAAAAAACATGCAATGGCCTGACGGCCCACCACTCCTAAGTCATTCATGCATCAGCGGGACTGCGTCCTTACTAGTCTATTCATACTTTCTTCCTGTTCTGTGTGTTACACTTTCTCTGTACTTTTGAAAAGGAAGGCGGCCATTAGTCAGTGGCTATGAGCAGCACCCACTCAGGACAGAGCCCTCTGCTCCGAACTCTTCAGAACGAGGCTTCCCCTAGATGTGCCACCAGCCCCAGGCCTCACCTGTGGTTGACCAGTAAGGCAAGGACCCTTGGACAAGTTCCTGGCTGAGCTTGGCAGAGTCCCATCAGAAAGCAAAATTAATCCAAATATTGATTGGTCTTAGAATTACAGCCATTTAGAGCAATAAGAGAGCTTATCAATAATCTAGTTTGACATCATCATGTTACTTACTGAACGGACTCAGGTAGAATCAATGGATTAGTCAAGAGCACATGGGTTCTGTGAACCAGAGAAAGGATCTGCGCCTGAATGGGGAGCTCAGCTCCCACTGAGCAAGGGCTAGAGGCGTTCCCAGGGAAGATCAGCTCAGGACCAGGTCTAGTTAGTAACCAGAAGAAATGTCCTTCCCCTCCATAACCACTGAATAACAAATCAAATCACTCCCCCAGAAACCTTTTCTGGTTGGATCATCAAAATTAAAAATTGCCCAAGGTAGGCAAGACCCGCACAGCGGCGGGTAGAGAGACTGGGCCTCAAGGGATAGCCCCTGCCCACTCTCGACCTGGGGAATTAATTAAACTTCCACCTGCCTCGGGAATAGGAAGTCCTGCTGTACAGTGCTGTTTCTCCTGGGTTTGGTGCTTTCTACTGTACACCCATTCTCAAGACCTGGACACAACAGAGACAGAGAGAAGTCCAGTGCAAAGGAAAAGGCTTTGCAGATGAACCTGGGTTAACTCCTCTGACCCTTAATGTCCTCCTTTATTTATATAAGAATAATAAGCACCAATGCCGTATGGGACTAAAAATGTGCCAGACACTATAAGTGCTTCACATGTACCAACTCAATGAATCCCGGAAACTCTAGCCACCAGTATTATCCCCCTTCTAAGCTTGGGTTGAGCCTGGCAGTCTGTCTTCAGTCTCCGCTCTAAACCCCTTCAGATTCTGTCGCCTGGGTGTCCTGTTGGAAGAAGGGGATGAGGTGACTCGGATAAAGGCACTACTCCACAGCCTGGCACAAAAACAAACAGGGAATACGGTTGTCATTGCTGCCAGCGTTATTCTTATCATTTTTCTGGTGCAGTTGAATATGTGTTGATAGCAGGCCCAGAATGGCCCTGGAGAGATTTATCCTCATAAGCTCACTTTTTCCTTATGTCAGACCTTTTGGAGGCTGGAACTGTGACCATGTCTACATAGCCAAGGCCCATCAATTCAAATTTCAGATTCATGACTCTCCCCAAGGGCAGGGCCCCTTCCTTTCGTCTGATACAAGCTTAAGGAGTCAGGGTTTCTCACGTTGAGCATCTGAAAGGAACAGTAGCCTTTCCTTCCAAACCTTTGAAATCCCAACAAGAAGATTAAGGTGTGACTCCACTTAAAGACCAGCACTTCCACAGACTGTGGGACTCAGCCAACTGATCTTCCTGCGCCTCAGGGAACAATGCTTTCTTTTTGGTCCTCCACTATGTAGATGGTTCGCTTCCTTGAAAAATTTGTTTTCAAATGGAATCATTCTTGACATTTCTATTTGGCTGCAGTTTTTCTACCCTGCTGCTAATGGTCCGCATTGTGGGATTTTAGGTCTGTTCTTGGCCCTGCCCTCAATGTTAAGATTTTGAACAGAAGAAGGCTAGGCCAGAGTTCCCACCGCTGTGACATTCTCAAGTATGTAATGGCATTGAAGCTACAAAACACACTCCTCCATCGGGATGGGTACCCCAAAGGCACGGGGTCTGGGGAGTCTGTTATTTTACACACGTAGGAAAATGTGAATATGAGCATGTTCGGTCTACCAATTGTCCTTTGCCATAAAATATGAGATCGTAGTTAAAGAATAGAATTTTAGAAATACTGATGACTGAAATTTACATGTTAAATATGAGAGGACACAAAAGTTGAGACAAGAGTTAAAGAAGTGCCATCGGTAAGCACTGGTTGGTTGACTACATCCTTCTAATCCTCAGGGTTTTAAACCCTGGATTTAAACCCTATAGCCCTGACTAGTGCCTTTCACAGCAATTCTCCCCCAAACCACTCACACTTTTGATGTCCCCCCTAATTCCCGTCCCCACTTTCTTCCCCACCTCATTTGACAGCCTCATTCCCCCAGTTGCTCAGTCTCCAAACACTGAAGTCCTCCTCACCCTGCCCCACGGTCCCTCACAGCCCACACACAGTCCTGTGGGCTCTGTGGTCACAGTGCCACCTGGAGACTCTCAGCACCTACATGTCCATCACCTTCTCCCAACTACCTGACACTCCCAGTTGCACGAAAGCATGAGCCAGCCTCCTGATCACACTCTCACTTTCCACTTGTGGTCCCCAACATCCTCTGCATGACACTGGAGTGGCCTTTTAAAGGCATCCATCAATCATATCTGTGTTCAACATCCAATCCTGGCTGCCATGGCTCTTAGAATAAAACCCAAGCTCTATACCATGACCTAGAAAACTGTAACTAAATCAGCCCTACCCCCCTCTCCTACCTCACCTGTCTATTTTTCCATCCTCACAATGCTGAGCTCGTCCCCACCCTTGGACCTATATACACTGTCCCTTCAGCCCAGACGGTGTTTCCTTTTTCCATTGTCATATAACCCACTTCTTCATAATATTCATTTCTCACCCTGATTCTCCTCTTCAGAGAAGCCTATCGTGACTGCTCCATCAGAAATAGCAGCCTCCCATTGCATCCCTCTCTTCCTCCCTGCCCTGCTTTATTTTCTTTTATCAATATCACTCTTTAATATCTGATTTTTATTTGTGATTTTTGTCCCACTATCTCCACAGTAAAACATAAGATCTGGACTTAACCAGTATATCCAAACACCTAGCACAGTGCTTGGCAGAGTACTCACTCATGAAACGTTTGTTAAATCGGTGTCAAATGAGATGCATGTGAACATGCTAGAAACCTTCTACATCTGCACTGTCTAAGCCGATAGCCACTGGTCACATATGGCCATTGAGCACTTAAACTGGTGCTAGTCCAAATTGAACTGTGTTATAAATATAAAATACACACCAGATTTAGAAGGCTTGGCTGAGAGAAAGAAATGTAAAAATATCTCATATAAAATTTATGTATTGATTAAATGTTCAAACAATAATATTTAGATATATTGATTAAAATTAACTGTACTTGTTACATTTTCTTTTACTTAATGTGGCTACTAGAAAATATTAAAATATATGCTTGCCTTGCACTCGTGGCTTACACAACATTTCTACTATAAAGCACCGCTCCAGACCACAAGCTGCTGGACCCATAAGGTGAAGAGTCTTCAAAAATTGGCCACTTACCGACTTAGGCTCCCATCATGCTCCTTGCTCTGACTTCTCTCCCAGGTCTGGCAGAACTTAGGGTTACCAAAGTGATTGTCTTCTCTTTCACTTTCACTAGAGAAATAAAACCTACAGTTTAATCTATAGATATATACCCTTATATAGATGTTTTCTATTGGTTCTGTTACTCTGGAATATAGGCTTTTGGACAGCAGAGTAAGTCATCAATATAAGGGCAAAATAACATACTGAATGCGAGAAAATTTTTGAAAATCATCTGATAAGGGGTTAATATCCAAAATATACAAAGAACTCAGGCAATTCAATAGCCAAAAAAAAAAAAAAAACACCAATAATTCAATTTAAAAATGGGCAGATGATCTAAACAGACATTTTTCCAAAGAAGACACACACATGCACTAAGTACATGAATAAATGTCAGCATCACTAACCATCAAGGAAGCTCAGATTAAAACCACTGAGAAACCACATCGCACAGTTTAGAATGGCTATTATCGAAACGAAAAGACATGACAAATATTGGCAAGGATGTGGAAAAAAGGGGACCCTCATGCACTGCTGGCGGGAATGTAAATTGGTGTAGCCACTGTGGAAAACAGTGTGGATGTCCCTCAAAAAATCAAAAGTAGAACTAACATACATCCAGAAATTCTACTTCTGGGCAGTTCTCTGAAGAAAATAAAAACACTAACTCAAAAAGATATCTGCATCCTGTGTTCATTGTAGTGTTGTTTACAATAGTCGAGATATGAAAACAACCTAAGTGTCCATCAACAGATGAGTGAATAAAAGATGTAATATATATACACGGACACAGACACACATACACACGTGTTGGAATATTATTCAGCCATTAAAAAGAATAAAATCTTGACATTTGTGACAACATGGATTGACCTTGAGGGTATTATGGTAAGGGAAATAAATCAAATAGAAAGAGACAAATTCTGTACGATCTCCATTACATGTGGAATCTAAAAAAGCAAAGCCCATCTAACAAACAAACAAAAGACAATGAAAACTCATATAAGAGATTGGTGGGTGCCAGAGACAGGAGGTTGGGGGGGGCGGGTGAAATGTGTGAGGGGGTCTAAAGCCACACACTTCTGGTTAAAAGGTAAGTCCCGGGGATGTGATGTAGACCACGGTGACTATAGTTGACAATACTATAGTTGCGTATTTGAAAGTTGCTAAGAAAGTAGATCATAAAAGCTCTCATCACAAGAAAAAAACTGCGTGGTGGTGAATGTTCATAATTTGGAATGTTTATAATGTGGTAATCATTATATAATGTACTTTCTAAATATTGAATCATTCATCTGTGTACCTGAAACTAATACAATGTTATATTCAATTATGCCTCAATGAAAAAGGAAGAGATTTATTGAACAAATTCACTCATGTAGCTTTAGAGGCCACTAAGTCCTGTAATCTGCTTTCTGCAAAGTGGAGAACCAGGAAAGCCACTGAGATAAATTCAGTCCAAAGGCCTGAGAAGCCACCAGGGGAACCAATGAGCCAACACTCTCCCAAACCCTCCCAGAAATAGTGTTTTATCAGCGCTCCGGGCATCCCTTAGCCCAGTCGAGTTGACGAAATTAACCATCACAGCCTCCTCCAGAGTAACCAAAAGACATGGAAATATAATGACTGCTTCAAAGAAAGTATATAATAAATATTAGCTACCACTTTTGTTGTTTTATTTTTGATACCACTATTTATCTGTGGCCTAATCATCCATTATTTATAAACTAACCAAGGAAGAGTTCCATGTCTCCATCTTCATTTTTCATGTGCCAAGTCTAGAGCCCCTGGCACAGTTTTTACCACCTTTAAAAGTAAATGACTGATCAACCAGCAGCCTCACTCTTAATCACAGTAGCTTCAGAGCGAAGAAAAAGACGATTGACTCAGCCTTAAAATGTCAAATGAATCATGATGCCAAAATGATTTATATTCACCTTAGAATGCAGTTAATTTCAATCACCTCAAGTGACTTGCCTTTGCCCTTCTCGGAGTCTGAGAATACATTTCTTTATTAACCTGGAAGCAGGGTATCAAGAGTGCTTGGTAACCCTCTGGGGTGGGAGGGACTTCAAGACTTTGAATGAGTCTCAAGCTTCTCTCTTACATTGAGGCTTGGCCAAGGTACTGCCACAAAAAAATTGGGGGGGGGGGGACCACAGCATCATTTGAGGATGGGGACAGGGTTGGGAGCAGGGAGAGACTGATGATGTAAAGAGCAGGAGGGTGTATAGCTCCTTAGATAGAGATTTATATCCAGCTGGTAAGTTCAATTAAAAGGGAAATTCAACCCCAGAGACCTGCATCCATATTCCGGAGTCACTCAGTATCTTGTTCCTCAACTTTCTCTGCCCATGAAACCTTTCATCCCTGATGTCTTCCTGTTTCCTTGCTTCCCAGAACTGTCCATCCTTCTGCCCTTGAGGCAGTGATGAGTCCTTTCTCATCCACAGTTACTCCAACAAGGCTGTAACGTTCAGTTTGTTTTCCAGAAGAAGCATCTTTTAAACTCTTCTGACAGGGCTGACCTCTGAGACTGACTGAGCCAGGTGAACTGGTTCCCTGTAGCACACAGAAGATGAACCTGAGGGCTAATAGTCCCTAAAATACCAGCTCCCGTTCCCCCAAATTACGCTCACCTACAGGTAAGTCCTTTGCATAGTATTGCAAAGTTACGTGTTCTGACTCTCAATAGTCCCTGGATTCCTTCAAAGATTTCCATGCTTTGTTCTCTCAATTTTAAAAGGGCTAGTAATGGGTCTGCAAATTTTTTTTAAAAAGGGCCATTTGTAGTAAAATTTTTCTAGGTTCTTCCCTAACAACAGTTCTGAAGTGTTAACCTTATTACTGGAAGGATGCGAAGAACTCAAAGGAACTTCCTAGGCTAGCAGTTTGGCTCCAGAGAGTCATCATTTGAGCCAATATCTTGTATTACATCTCTCTGTTCTTCATGGTGCATGAGTTTCAACAGGCAAACCGCATGACCAACCAGCCTGGGCTATCCCCTGAAGTTTGGCATCAAGACTGCACTTTATGTACATCTCATTGCTTAGCCAAAGTGAGAAGCCTTTACTGATAATACCTAACTAATTAATCATGATTGATCTGAACCTCTAGTTAAAACAATAATTCTAGCTGAGTAACTTCTTATGAAGAAACAACAAAAGAGTGCATTTCAGCAAATGACTCAGAGGGAAAAAGAAAGAAAAACCACAAGTAGAAAAATGTTCATCCTCAACAGCAATCAAAAATATGTATATGATAGCATGTTTCTTCAAAGTAGCAAATATGAAAAATAATAATACCCATATTGGCCAAAGTATGGGAAAGTGGGCATTTTCATACACTACTTTGAGAATATAGAATGGTACAAGTTTTTAGAGGGCACCTTGCAACATGATCAAAAGTTTTACAATGTGCCTATTCTTTGGCTCAGCGATTAAACGTCAAGAAACTTATCCTGGGACATGATTTAAAAAAATAAACATTATATATAAAGCTACTGAGCTGTATTTATGATAGTAAAAATGGAGCCAACCAGAATGTCCAATAATGGAACACTGGTTAAGATAACCAACGAAACATTAATATGATAAAATCATATCATTAAAAATAATACTGGAGGCCACTGATTTCTAGTAATGATGTAGTAGCTTACATCGACTAATCATTCTATTGAAAATAATGAGGAACTCTGCACAAAATGTTAAAACAAAAAACAAACAAGAAAACCAAACAGATGGAACTACTGCTCTGGCCTATAAGGAGCTTGGAAGGTTTCACTCCCATCTGCACAAAAATTAAAAAAAAAAAACTGAACAAACTGCAAAGCAAAAATGTTTCCAACATCTATCAGAAAATTAAGGTTACAGGGAAAATAGACACCCTCAAAATGGAAGAAACAGACAGGTGGATACAGAGAATCAGAACTTGCGGAAGCCGGGGGCTTCGTGGGAGCCAGGGCTTGGACAGGAAACCCAGGATGGAATTGATAAATTGCTGGAGGCTTATTGCAGACGAGTCCGACAGATGGAAACCCCAGGGAAGGAAGGGCAGTCTTACGGGGTCACCATGTTTTTGTAAGTGTTACCTCCTGGAGACTTACTGGGTTCTCACAAAGAAGATCAGAGACAAATCTCTATTCAAAGTGACTACATATTTTGAAATCTATTTAGAACATTCGGTTCTTCTTAAGGCCTGCTCTCAACAAACTGTTTTACAAGAGTCCAACTAACTGGAATTCTCCCAGAGCCTAACCAGCCATAGGAAAGACAAAGCCCCCACTTCAGTCAGCTCTAGTCTCCCACATGGGGAAAGGTAGGTACCCAACTGTAGCCCTCCCCGTAGGCACCCTGCCTCACCTATGTGTGTGTGTTGGGGGTTGGGGGTGGGGGATGAGGAACAGAATAAAAGACCACTTGTGCAGGTCATAGCCCAAGGACATAATGCTCACTAAAAAGCTGAGACCTAGTTGCAGGACTACAGAATGCTTCTCCTCCCTCCACACCTTACCACCACGTCAGTAGGACTCCTGTATAACAATAGGGGAATGCAACTGAAAAAAATATATACATCTCAGACCTTATTTAAGAAGAGATATCTAGGAAATGACAACAGAGGAGACAAAAGCAAGGACTCCAGGGGACTCCAACACCTATAGCAAACAGTAAGCACACCCTAGCACCTAGTTAGATAATTATAAAACCTTACCCTCAGTTCCTTTAACCCAGTATATCATGTCTGGATATGAAGAGAAATTACAAGACAAACTGAAAGGCAAACATACACACACATAAGAGACAGAGCAAGTTTCAGAATCAGACTCATATGGCAAGGGGGTTGGAATTATCCAACTGATAGAACAACAACAAAAATTAGATAAATCCACTATTACAGTTGGATATTTCAGCATCCCACAACTGGTAACTGACAGATGCAGCAAGCAGAAAATCAATAAGGACATCATTGAACTGATTCAGCAGCACCGTCAATCAGCTGGATGTAATTGATTTCTATAGAAGAGGTCCTCACTCACAGTGAGTGGGGATGCAAAATGGTACAGTCGCTTTGGGAAATGGTTTGGCAAGTTTCCGACAACCATGTGATCCAGCAGTTGGGCTCCTTGGTATTTGCCCAAAGGAGCTGAAAACTTACGTCCACACAAGAGCCAACACACAAATATTTATAGTAGCTTTATTCATAATTTCTTCAACTTGGGAGCAACCAAGGCCTCCTTCGTTAGGTAAATAGATAAATACACTGTGAAACACTCAAACAATAATAATGGACTATTATTCAGTGATAAAAAAAAAATAACAAGCTATCAAGCCACAAAAGGACATGGAAAATTTTTAAACCTATACTGCTAAGAATAGGTTGGGGAGAAGCCAGTATGAAAAGGCTACAGACTGAATGGTCCCGATGATACAGCATTCTGGAAACTGCAAAACTAGGAAAACAGTAAAAATACCAGCAATTGTGAGGTTTTGCAGGAGGAAGAGAAGGATAAGGATCAATAGGTGGAACACAGGGAAATTTTAGGGGAGCGAAACTATTGGAGCTATTCTGTATGATACAATAATGGTGAATGCATGTTACACAGTTGTCAAAACCCAAAACGTGCAAAACAAGGATGAATCTTAATGTAAACTATGGATGTCAGTTAATAATGTATCAACATTGGCTCATTAATTCTAACAAATCACCATATTAATGCAAGATGTTAAAAATGGAAATACTGGGGGTGAAAGTGAGGGGGTATAAGGAAACTCTCAGAGTGGCTAACGCAAGACCCAACTGTATGCTATTGACTAGTGACACACTTTAAATGTAAAAGTACAGGGAAGCAGAAAATAAAAAGTTGAAAGGGTGAAAAACATATGCCATGCAAATAGATGTGGCTATATTAATATCAGGCAAATTAGACTTCAACACAAGGAATATTATCAGAGATAAAGGCAGTTATTTCTGAATGATAGTCATTTCACCAAGAAGACATAACAACCCTAAATTATATACTCCTGATGACAGAGCTTCAAAATCCATGAAACAAAACTGACAGAACTAAAGGGAAAAATGACAAATCTGCAATCATGGTTGGAGGTTTTAACACTCCTGTGTCAGTAAATTAATAGATAAAACTCAACAAGACTTTGGAAGAGCAGAACAATATCAAACCAACTTGGTCTTACTGACATTTATGAAACATTACGCCCCAAAACTGCAGACTACACGTTCTTTTCAAGTGTGCGTAGAACATTCACCAAGCTAGATAATACCCTTGACCATAAAACAATTTTTAAAAAGTACTCAAAATATACAAAATATATTGTTTAACTATACATTGATCACTTTAAATTAGAAAATAAGGACAAAAATAACTAGAAATTCTCCCAACTTAATTTGAAAATTAAGCAGCATACTCCTAAATAATCCAGGGTTCAAAAAAGAAATCACAAATGACATCAGAAAACATTTCTAACTGAATAATAATTTAAAAATTCAAATTTGTAAAGTGGCTTAGAGGGAAATGTTTATATTAGAAAATAAAAAGTTTTTAAAAATGATTATCTAATTTTCTACTTTAAGAAGCTAAAAAAAAAAGAAATCAATTAAACTCCAAAATATAGAAAAAGAGGGGGAGCTTCTGGTCAAGAGGGTAGCAGAGGTAAATGCAGTACTTGCAGCCTCCCACAACCACATCAAAATCGCAACTAAACTACAGAACAACCATCATTCAGAACCTCCTGAAATCTGGCTGAATGAAGAAGCCACATCAAGATTGGTAGGAGGGGCAGAGACACAGAATGGGCTGGTCCCACACCCTCATATGGTGAATAAAGATCAGGAAGGATATCTCGGCTGCAGAGGACCCCCCTGAGGAGTGAGGGGTCCCATCCGCCCACTAGGCCCCCCAGCCCAGGGTTCCAGTGCCAAGAAAAGAAGTCCCCATAACTTCTGGCTGTGAAAACCAATGGGGCTGAGTGATAACTTCTGGCTGTGAAAACCAATGGGGCTGAGTGAGACAGAGGACTTCTGGAGTCCCTGGAAGTTCCTCTTGAAGGTCTATGCACAGACCTACTGGGACTCACTCCCTGTGAGTTCCAGCACTGCAGCAGGAGCTTGAAAGGCACCTTGAACATACTGGGAGGAACCGAATTGTCTGGCACAAGAGAAAGGGCTGGAGGGGCACCTTTCTCCCAGACAGAAGTGCTGTCAGAGGCCATTGTCGCTAGGCCGAGCGCTCCCCAACAGAGCTGGCAGGTAGATGCCCTACCCGAGTCTCCTCCAGTCTGGCTCACACTATTCACCCCACCCTGGTGATATCCCTGTGACCCTGCTCTACCCAACCTGCAGGCCGACCCAAACTGTTTCCAGTGGCTTTTCCATACAAATCATCTGTCTTGGCTCATGCTGAGGACTTTCCTAAAATCTCTCAAAGATTCACAAACCCCAAATAAACAGCATATGGCCTCAGCATGCCCATACATCTTATTAAGTGGCCCCAGACCCAGCACTAGCAGCAACTGGCCTTGGTTCACAGCTTGGCCCTCCCAGGCACCTCCAAGCCCAGCACAAGTAGCACCATTTGCAGACCATTTTATAGTTCAAGCCAGGTGGCCCCAGGTAGGACACAGGTGGCAGCTGACCTTGGCCTATACCTCCAGGGAGGCCCCAGAGCCAGCACACCCAGTGGACAGCTCCAGACCACACCAAAGTACCACCCAACCACCTCTTCAAGTGACACACTCAGAGGGTGAACTCAGCAGGTGCCAGAGTTCCACTGAAGTGAGTGTTGCTCCATGGGGTTTGGCCCTTCCACAGCAGATCCTCCCCCATGGTCCCAGCCAGGGCCCACAGCTGATCAGCCTGGGGGTAAACTCCTCCCATTGAAGTGACAACAGCAATGAAGGATCAGCTACAAGAGGAGATTGCACACAGCACACACAGGGTGCACCTGGAGCGCACAGCTCAGATGGCCCAGGAGGTGGCACTACTGAGCCCCACAGGACAGCTACTAAATTAGGCTGCTCTACCAAGACCAGGAAGCATAGCAGCTCTTCCTAGTACCTAGAAACAAACACAGGGAAGCTGCCAAAATGAGGAGACAAAAAAATGTTCCAAATGAAAGAACAGAACAAAACTCCAGAAAAAGAACTGAACAAAACAGAGACAAGCAATCTACCAGATACAGAGTTCAAAACACTGGTTATAAGGATGTTCAATGAACCTAGGGGAAGAATAAAAGAATTTACTGAGAACTTCAACAAAGTGATAGGAAATATAAAAGCAGAGACACAAAAAATAAAAAAAGAACCGGTCAGAAATGAAGGATGAAGTAACTAAAATGAAAAATACATTACAAGGACATTACAAGGAATCAAGAGTAGAGTAAATGAAGTGAAGGATCAAGTCCACAATTTAGAAGATAAGAAAGCAGAAAACAACCAATCAGAACAGAAAAAAGAAGAATCCAAGAAAAATGAGGATAATTTAAGGAGCCTCTGGGACAACTTCAAGCATACCGACATTTGCCTCATGGGAGTACCAGAAGGAGAAGACAGAGAGCAAGGAACTGAAAACTTATTTTAAAAAATAATTATGGAAAACTTCCCTAACCTGGTAAAGGACATAGACATACAAGTCCAGGAAGTGCAGAGAACCCCAAACAAGATGAACCCAAACAGACTCACACCAAGACACATTACATTAAAGTGCTGAAGGTTAAAAAAATATAGAAAAGGAGAAAAACAAATTAAAGGCAGAAATCAATAAAATAAAAAATAAACAATAGAAAAAGGAACATCTGAGAAACTGTCACAGTCTGGAAGAGCCTAAGGAGACATGACAACTAAATGCTATGTGCTATTCTAGATGGGATCCTGAAACAATAAATGGGCATTAGATAAAAACAGGAAATTTGGATTAAAAACAGACATTAGTTAAAAATAACAAGTGGAACCTAAATGAACAAAATAAACTAATGAGCAAAATAGAACCAGAAGCATAGAAACATGGAACAGACCAACAGCTCTAAGAGAGGGGGAGGGAACTGGTTGAAAGAAGATAAAGGGATTAGTCAAAGAACATGTATGAATGGTCCATGGACATGGACAGTGGTGTGGGGAGTGACTGTGGGAGTGGGGAGGCCTGGTGGAGGGGGGCAAAGAGAGGAAAATTGGGACAATGGTAATAGCATAAACAATAAAATATTGTTAAAATAATAATGTATGACTATTAGTTCATTACTTATGACAAATGTACCTTAGTAATGCAAGTTGTTAATATTAGAGGAAACTGGGTAGAGGGTATATGAGTATTGTTGGTTACGCCCTTGTGACTTTTTTATAAATCTACGTCTATCCATCCCAATTCATTTTATGAAGCCAGCAGAAGCCTGATCCCCAAACCTGAAAGGAACATTACAAGGAAAAAAGATTATAGACCAATACCATTCATGATACATCTATGATAAGGACTATAGAAATTAACGAAGTACAGTTTATCCCAGAAATGCAAGACTAGTTCAGCCATTGAAAATCTATTTAATTCACCACATTAACAGAATAAGAGAAAATTATATGATCATCTCAACTGATGGTCCAGAAAAAAGCATTTGACAATATCCAACTCTCATTCCTAATAAAAACTTTCAGCAAACTAAGAATAAAATGAATTTTCTCATTCTGATAATAGGCATCTATAAAAAACCCTACAATTAACACCATACTTACTGGTGAAATATTCAATGTTCCTCCTAAGATTGGGAATAGGTTCAGAATAAATTTTAAAAAAATCTATGAGCTACTTGTATTTGTAAAAAGGATTTGTATATCCCAAGTTTAATTTAATATTTATTGAGTACTTACTAGGTGCAAAAGAGTTGCCAGGTGGTGGGGATTCTTTTTTTAATGGTAAAAAGCAGTCCATCTGTCAAGGATTTTTTTAACAAATTAAAAAATAACACAGATACTCATTAAAGACAACTGAAGTCAATTTAGTATATGCTAGAGGTCTAAATAAGGCAAAAGATGTTAAGTAGCTCAGGATCTAGTAGTTTCAGAATCTAGATTGTATAGGTCACGGACTGACATACTAAGTCGTTCAAATGTTTTGCTATAGGCAACAGGGCTTTCCTAGCTTCTGTTTTAGGTCTCGAGCAGAGGAACGGTACAATGAAGATCCTACAATCACATCATCGAGAGCACGTTTTGCAAATATGTCAGGATGTCCGCAGCTCTGTGCTTTCACTGTCATTTTATTCCAGAGCAGCTGGTGATCAGAGAAGCTCACTGATCTTCTCAAAGCTACAAAGCAAAATAAATGCAAACTGAGCATGCAGAGTCAGTGTGTAGATATAAAAGAACCCTGATTTCCTTCAACGACAGGATTTTTGTTGTCCCAGCTACTTCTATTCTTAAAGAGTAGGATGGGGCAGGAGTCACTCTCTGCTTTTGACGGCGCAGTGAGTCAGAAATACCTAATACTGAAAATCTGTCTCCAGACAATGGTAACCAGGGAAGTATGGAAACGCTAGAGGAAGGGGGGAAAGAGTTAAAATTGGCTACAAGGAACAGATGGTCTTCTCTACTGCATTCCCACCTTCCTTTCTCTCCTTCTTACACCTACTCACCCACCCATCCAAGTGTGTGCCCGTACACACACACACACATGCACACACGCATACTTCCTGAGCTCCCTCCCTGCTGCCTGCCAGTACTGTCAACTAATCCACTGGCAGAGAAACCCATCTCCTTCCCATTTGCAGTGGGTAATCGGAAGTCCATCCCCTGGTATAAGTATAAGCAAATGCACAAATTAATGATTATTTGAATAAAAACAGATGAGATGCTGATAATGAGCACTGATAAAGGGAGGGCCTTCAAGGCTCTCTGTAGACAGAGTCCGGAAGGATGATATGCACCCCTTAGGGGGAATCCTATGACCTTCTGGAGTGTGAGGTCAGACCCATCTGGGAAACCAAGTGCCTGATTCTTAACAAGCACTTGACACGTGAATAATTGTCCCTACCGCATTTAATGTAGCAGAGAGAAGACACGCCAGCTGGGAGAAGTTTGGGGGTCAGTCCACACAGGGCAGAATCTTAGTCCCAGAGGAAAACAATCAAAGGGGTTTGTAGGGTGACCATCGACCCAATTTTAGCCCTGGAAATGCCACATCCAGGGAAACCCCTCAGTCCTGGACAAACCAGGGCAGTTGGTGATCTTAGCTAGGAAAGGCTCTTTATCACCAAGATCTGGAAGATCAACTGGAAGGTGACAAGCCCCACTCCAACGCTTATATTCTGTAGAGTCCCAGAGCCCCAGAAACTGTCCATTTATGCAAGTCAGGAAAGAGGAGACTCCACATCCTTCCTCTTGAGTCCACTGCAATGGGAGTGAGCTCAGGAGCACTACTGTCACTGAAGTAGTCACTGGTGGTTTTTTCCTTCCAGTGGTCCAGTTGTTTCCAGGACCTGTGAGGGGTGGGGTTCTCTCCCATCCTCCATCCCTGGCTCTTCTGTTTCACTTCTTGAAGAAGAGAATATAACAGAGTAGAACACAAAGAAATAAACCTGTCTTCCTGGTTTGGGTTTCCAAAAGCTGATGCCCCGGAGGGAAAATAGAGTAAGGCCCCATGCCTTGCCTCCTCGTGAGTCTCAGGGAGTGCAAGATACCAGGGAGAAAGTGACTGAGTCATTTATGCAGAATGCCAAGAGCAGAGACATCCTGCCAGTGCCTCCCTTGTCCTCGCCTGGCACCCAAGAGGAGCCACCAAAGCTAAAGTGGCCATGGTGATGGGAATAACTTTCATGAACAGGTGAGCAAGAACCACACAGGACACCTACAGACAAATGACAGCAAGGGCCGCAGCCCTGCTCTGTCCACCCACAAGGTGCCCTGGCACTGGACCCGGGTGCAACCCCAAGGGTAAAAGCAACTCTTAAATGAACTAAAATGAAGTTTCTGTGACCATGGGAATCTGAAATAATTGAGTCATAGAAAGTCAGCTGCATTCCTTACACATCTGACTCCATAAGCTGAGATTCACCTACTACCAGCATCCCACAGTGGAAGGAACACAGGATTTAGAACCTGAGACCCGTTTCTGAGTCCTGACACCCCCACTTCAAAGCCATGCTACTCACTGGGAATTCTTTCTCACAATCACAGGACTTCTGTTTCATTTTCCCTCATTCTGCCTTCTGTGAAGAGGCAGGACAGCTGATATTACCACCCCCACCCCACCACCAACCCTTCACGGCTGTTTAGTCCTCCCTCAACCTTCCGAGGACCAAACAATGCTGCTCTTTAAAAACCGCCCTTCACCATCCCAGCTTCCATTTGTCCACTGAATGCAAGGATGACAGACTGAATGGGTGCTGGCGCCCTGATTGAAAACTTGACCAAGAGCCCCTTTGTCAGCAGGGAAAACGATTCTTATTCTAGAGAGCCGCATGGCATGCCCAACCAACCTCGTGTGTGACCTGTCCTTTGTACCCTTGAACTGCGAACATTTCGAGCTCCCCACCACCACCTGCAGCTGCCCCAATGCTGAGTCCCACCTCATGACAAAATGAAGATGTCACTTACCTCTAGGTTTTCCCTCTAGGCAAGTATGTACCCACCAGGGCTAGTGCAGCCTCAATTTGGGTTTCCTGAGTAAGATTCGAGAGCACCAGTTCCGCTGAGATAATATGTGTTATGTGAAAATCAGCTGGGCCTTCTGTGGTCAGATGGGTTTGGGGAACTCCAGGATAGGTAAAGTCACAGGGGTTTCTGTACCGCAGGACTCCCCAGAGCGTCACAGTGACAATGTGCACTATGATTCTTCAAAGGGGAGAAATAGTGGAATGCGAAGTCTCCCAAGCTCCTATGGCTCAGACTGACATGGAGCCCACGCTTTCCCAGACTTATGAACGTGCTGTGCTGGGCAAATGGAATGTTCCATGTTTCCATCAGGGTACAGATCTACCACTTCTCCCTGATTTACAAAGCTAGCCATTTTCAGAGAATGGCGTTGCATATGACCCTTTCCTCTTGGGCAGTGCCAGCTACTACCCGAGATGTTCTTCTGAGGGTTAGCAGACTCCTGAATATTTCTAAGGCTATCTGCTTCGGCGTGATGACAAACAGATGACTAATGGAGCACAGGTCCAAGCCTCTGACTGACAACCTCGGCCGTGCGTTATAATAACCCACATTCGCTGCCGTAACAAAGCACCACCACGTGCGCGGCTGAAAACAGAAATTCATTCTCTCACAACTCTGGAGGCTAGATATCCGAAACCACAGTGTCCTTCTGGAGGGCTCCGGGTGAGAGCCTGTGCTGTGCCTTTCTCTCGGCTTCTGGCAGCTGTTGGTAATGCTTGGCCTTTCTCGGCTTGCAGATGCATTGCTCCAGCTCTGCCTCCCCTGTCACATGGCACTCTGCTGTGTCTCTTCACACTGTTCGGTCTCCATGCATATCTTTCTGTCCCTTCTCTTCATATAAGGACACCAGCCATATGGGATTAAGCACCCACCCTATGCCAGTATGACCTCATCTTAACTAATTACATGTGCAATGACCCTATTTACAAATAAGATCACATTCTGAAGTTCCAGAAAGGACCTGAACTTGGGAGGGGGCACAATCCAACCCAAGGACTTTTGTACAATCTATACTCCAGGCCAACTGTGACGATCCTCACCTCTGGGAATGGGGTCCAGACATCAATATTCTTTAAAGATCTGCAGGTAATTCAGATGGGAAGCCAAGTTTCAGAAGCGTGTGCTGAGGACTCCATGTGTATTTCCCCTTTAGTCCTTGTAATAACTTTATAGATGAGATTTCTGAGACTTAGAGGGGTTTAAAGAAACTCGGCTGAGGTTACACAGCTAGGAAGGGATCGAGCTGGGATCCAGACAGAGGCATTAACTCCAGGCCTAAGCATATGAGCCTTGCAGACTCAGAGCTGAGCTTTGCGAGAGCTGCTGAGTTCTCTGGTAGAAGGCACCCGCAGCCACCTCAACAACAGAAGGGTCAAACTGTCCTGCCCACGGCATTCCTTGGGGAGCACCCCCCATTCTGGCTTTGACCCTAGCCCCACTCACCCTTCTGCACTCCCAGGACATCTCCTCCAACCTGGCCCCACTTCTGGCCAACCAGAATGGGAAGAGAAAAGTGTCTCTGAATCACTACTTCCAACCCAGCCCGCCGTGTGACTGCAGCTTTTAATAGTAACTACTATGTCAAACAAAAAGAGTCTCTTGTGTCCATAATGGGAAAAGTAGCCCAAACCCCAGACACGGCCAGAGCCCTGACCAATGTATAGGGAAGATGGGGGGGGAACAGGACCAACTCAAAGACCTCTCATCAGGCAGGCTGGTTGTCAGGCTTTGGGGGCATTTCTCTGGCCAGTTCCTAGGACAGCAGCACCAGAGACCCAGTCAGGCCTGCCCCCAGCCCTGCAGAGATCCAGCTGCCTTGAACCAGATCAGGCTTATCAGAGGCCAGAGAAGCCTTATCAGAGGCCAGACCACCTAGAGGATGCCATCAAAATGCAACTTTATCTCCCATGGTCCATTGGGTTCACGGAGAAACTGGGTCACTCATGCAGTGCTGTGGAAGTGTAAAATGCTCAGCCACGCTGGAAAAAAATCTGACAGTTTCTTGACAAACTAAACTTCCAACTACCATGTGACCAAGCAACTACACTCCTAGTCATTTATCCCAGAGAAATGCAGACAGGCTCACACAAAACATGGATACTTGGCTGCTTTATTTGTAATAGCCAAAAACCAAAAACAGACTAGACATCCTATAAGGGGTAACTGGTTAAGCAAACTGGAGTACATCCATACTATGGACTACTTAGTCAGCTGTAAAAAAAAGAAAGAACTACTGATACATATAACGACTTGCGTGAATCTCCAGAGAATCAGGCTGAGTGGAAAAAATGTATATGTACGGGTAATCTTGCTTCAATTCTGATGCCAAAATTGTCTCTTTCAGGAAGTCTTTTTTGGGTTAAATATATCTAACTTCAGTCATTTCTTTGTTCCATGTTCCCTCAGAACTTCTATGCTAACTTAGGGCTGTGCTAATCTCACTCACCTATTTGTGGACTTTTAAATATTTTAATTTTGTGTCCTGTCTGCAAGTTTAATGCCGGATTTTCTATACCTTTGATACCCTTTCCTGGACCGCTCAGTCAGAAACTGCCCACCTGCTCACTCTCTCACTCTCACTTCCTCTCTCTCACACACACCCCCACACACGTGTATGCTGACACACACAGCTTGCTGTTGATGCTTCTTAAGTGACGTTGACTCAGGGGTGCACGTTCTAGAACTACAGTCAGATGTATCTGGACTGAACGTGTGACAAAAACCTGACCCATTCCTGTTGTAATGAAAGGAACATTTTGGTGAAAATCAGTCATGTGTTTTTTCTTCTGGATTTCTGAATATGTTGCCATCACCCTAGAACTGTCAATAGCACCTGGAGACTCCCATCTGCCTGAAAAAGCCGAATTTTTACCGAATGAATGCAACATGAATGGCACAGATGGTTTTCAATGTGCAGCATTGAGAAACCAGGTGAAATAGCAAAGCAGCAGCCTTGACCGCATGCTCTTGTCTTAAAAGCAGATGTTCCCAATTCTTCCCTGTCCCTCTGAGCCCCTCAGCACCCATCCCTCACTGTGAATGATCAAGGACCAAGCCTGGATGACACTCATGCATAAAAGCACTACAGTCACTTAGAGTCTATGCCACTCCGTGGGAAAAGAAGACCAGAGTGCTTGCTACCCCAAGGAAGGAGAGCACCATACGGAAAAGTGAAGGAGGGTCCATCCCTCTTCCAGCCTGGGGATGATGGGACAGGAGGGCAGGAGACAGGCTGTGGGACACGTGTCCTTCTCTGAGATTCAGCATTGAGTCAGTGGACCTAACAGTGAGGAGGCACGGCCCCTGCCCACTAGGTAGATTTCTGGAAAAAGAATAACTCAGGCTGCCTGCACCAGCCTAGGACCAGGCCACATCCGCATGGCCACACAACAAGGAGGGAACAAGGAGGGCCCTCAGGTTTCACTATCCCAAGCCACCTTCACTTCCAGCCTGTCAGGGGCCGAAGCCACTGGGAGTCAGAGGTCAGCAAGGGACAAGTCCCTTATCAGGACCAGGTTACAGCAGCCACACTGGAGGCATAATGCCTGAAGCAGGCAGGAACCCCTACAAAGAGGCAGCCACCTGAGGCCACAGCACTCCCATACCCCTGGGCGCTCGCTCCTCCCCTCCCCCAGGAGGCCCTGAGAACCACCTCCCCTTCCTCCCTCTCCGGATGCGTACCAAACACCAGATGCCGCTTCAGGGAAAGAAGTAGTAGGAGGATGGAGGCAATCTGAGATTCAAAGCATTTTTTTCCTAGAAAGACTGAGCAGTCCTTGAAGGCTCCATTTAAATGCTCAAATCAGACATTCGCTCAAACCAAATTAGACATTTAGTTATTTTTTTCCACTGTTGGGTAGGGTGAAGGGAAATCAGGAATTAAACTGAAGCAGCTATAAACAAAATATAGAAATTACATTTCCTCTTCATTTCCAAGCTGTAGTGAGAGTTAAAATTTTCAAAGCCATTACACCAGGGTGTTCTTTGGGGGGAGACCAACGGCACTGGATTAATTTCTGAACCCCAAACTACCCAGATAACAGTAAGAACAGAAATTCTCCCCCTAAGTATAGAGCAATGATTTACTTAGCAATGGGTCACTGATTTATCGTACCAGCTGTATGTAAATTAAATTTTAAAACTCAAATTGATTTCATTTCCAGTCACTAAATATCCAGGTGGCTTGCTGCATTCATTAGAATTGACGTGGAGGTTAATAATTTCACCCTCTGACCTCCACCTCTTCAAAATTGGATGCCCTGCTATTTCTGCTGATAACGTGATGGGGCGGAGGTGGGGGGAGCTTGGGAGTGGATCAGGAAGCAGGGGTCCAATGAATCATCCAGGAAATGAATTGTTCACAACATCCTCCCCTCTAGAGCCTGAGCAGGGTATGTTATCATGTTGGTGGCCAACAGCAGGTGCACTGGAGTGATACAGCTGGGCGAGGTAGAAATCAATGAAGCCCCATCACCTGCACAGAGGCCCTCTCTCTCCCCTGAGCACCTGGTGAGCCCCCAATACAGACTTTACCTTGGGAGACAGCCAGCAGCAGCCCATCCCCCAGAGGCTCAGGCAGAACAAAGTTCCAGCCACAGCTACCCCAGGGTGGGGTTAGGAGCACCATGGTGGAACAGGCTGGGGGGAAGCAAGGTTGGGCGCCAAAGAGCTGAGGCCCCGCTGATGTCAGGTGCTTGGTAGACAGATGGATCTCTGGCTTATTAAATTCCTAGGAGCAAAAAATCATCAAAGCCCCCTCATCAAAAAGCGCCTGGTACATCAGGCTCCAGCTCTAAGCTGTCTCCCAGATGCTGTTCTAAACAGAACATATGAGGTTAATTGCCTTTTTTTTTAAGTTCCTCTTAGGCAGAGCTGTGTTTGGCAGGAGGTTGGAAGGTAAAGTTGCGGAAACCATTTGTGAAAATTAGGTGAGAAAACATCTCTTTCCTTCATCAGCTGCCAGGTTCTGTAGAATCCTCTTCCAAATGTTCTTTTTTTGGATAAAGTACCAGGCGTTTGACTAAAATCTCCTAATTCCAAAGACCATAACCACTTTGCATATACCTGCCTAGGTCTGGATTCAAATGCTGCTGGCGATGGGCAACGGATATAGCAGTTCAGCGAGAGGTACATCTATTTCTGTCTCCACTTTGGCTAGTTCTAAATGTTCACCATCATGGTCTCATAAACAAGCCCAAGATATATATTTCCCTTGAAATTATACTGTAAATGGTGGTCAGAATCCCAAGTTCATTCAAGTGCCCGTAGTGTGGAGGAGGCACCTATGACTTGGTAGAAATTTCACGTCAGTGTGTGAACCCCTTTGTTGGAGTTTCTGCTCTGTCTCTTTCTAACTACACTATTCTGGATAACTCACTTCTCTGAGACACAAAACAAGAATCATATTAATACTTGGCAGGCCAACTTCAATTCAGTGAACCACGTGTTAAAAACTACAGGCAAAGCTGAGGGTTCGAAGTGTAAAAAGCATCTGTCACAGGCAAGCTTGAGGGTCCCACCCGCCCGGCTCTTCCGAACCTCTAGCTCGGTGTCCTTGGGCAAGTTTCTCCACCTTAAAATCCGAGAACCCTGGAAGGCTCTGGAGTCAGACTCATCTGAATAAATTCCAACTGTGCCATTTACTAGCTATCACCTTTGAGTAAGTCACTGACCTTTCCTTATTGGTTAGAGAAGGGAACCATAACAGCAGTTTCATAAACGTGCCGCGACCATTAAATGAAAACACGTATGTATATTTCTTGGCGCACTGCCTGGAATAAAGGGCTCAGTTCAGGGAGTTTTACTGTTGTTCTTATTATGTTGTTTTTTTTATTAAAAAGCAATTTATGGTAAGAATAGTTAACCGGCACTTGGAACAGTACTTAGTAAATGCAAAGGAATGATTTTCTTTCCTCAGCAGAAACCTTCAAGGAGCAAGGAGTACAATGCGTAAAGTGAGAGTTGTTTTTTTTTAAATGAGTTCCTCCTGTGTCTGCTGTGCCTTCAGCTCAAAATAATCTTTGTGCCAAAGTGGCACATTTGGGGGCAACATATCCTGATCCCCTTCAAGAGTGAGGTCAAATATATATATCCCGTATATACTACAACAATTCAAGCTGCAAGCCTTTGCTTTGTCTGAAATGACTATATACTGTATATATAACATATAGGTGTAGTATGTATATGTGAATATATATAAATAATGAAAATTTGATATGGTGAGAATCCCAGATGCTAGGGCACAAGATCTGAAGAGGATCATCACTAGAAGAGAACTTAAAAGGGCAGGTTGGCATCAAACTGTCATGGGCTTTGTCTGCCATGCTAAGAATCTGGGCTTCACTTTGGGCCCAAATTCCCAAGACGGGGTTCATGCACTGTCTACATGAGAAGAACCTAGAATGTTCACTAGGAAAGCAGGTCCCTGGGCTGTGCCCTGGAGTTACAGAGTCATAACCTCTGGCAGGGATGCCCAGAGATCTGCATGTTTCACAGGTGATTCCGATACTCACTGAAGTTTGAGGACCACTGCCCTAGACAATGGGACCCTTGGAAGGGTTGAAGACAGCTGAAGGTTGCAGTGAAAACCGTGATTTAGACAGGAACAGCTCTGTGGAGAATGCCTGGGAGCAGGTGGAAGCCAGGGGAATGCAAGCAATGTGAGAGAACCTGAACTGGACCACAGCAGGGGTACTAGAGGCTCAGCCAAAAGCCCAGGCATTCCTATGGGGAGGAGGTGGTGGATCAAGGTCTCTAGAGTCCTGGAGATTTGTAGCCCTTTCTGAAGGAACTGAAAGAGCTAATGAGTATAGTTAGACATCAAACAGAGATGAACGATCGGTGGACAAATGTGCAAGGGCAGTTAAGAAATCTTGTTAGAACTATTGCTTTCTGGGAAATTGTATGTGGGCAGGTGACAGATATTATCTTTTGAGAGGTAGAAAATGTCAATGGCTCTGAGTAACAAAATTCTATCTTTTTTTATAAGATTTTATTTATTTATTTTTAGAGAGAAGGGAAGGGAGGGAGAAAGAGAGGGAGAGAAACATCAATGTGAAAGAGAAACATCAATCAGTTGCCTCTCATACATGCCCCAACTGGGGACCAAACTCGTAACCCAGGCAAGCAACCTGACCAGGAATTGAAATGGCGACCTTTCGCTCTGTGGGACGATACCCAACCAACTGAGTGACACCGATCAGGGCTCCGCTTTCTTTATCTGACCTTTGATGAATCCATTAGAAATCTCACCAGCAGACCAGTCAGACTAAAGGACAGGAGAAAATTAGTATGCCCCTTAGTTTATGAAAAAATGAAAGAACATGGCCCTAAGCAAGGGAAAGTCCATTTTACCTAAGAATATTTACATTACTCCAGGCTCCAGGAACATCCATGCATTAGAAATAGAAAAAAAAAGGGAAATAATTAGAAATTAGGAAAAATAATAAAGAGAAATAGGAAGATACTCTCCCTAAGGTAAGGCAGTCAGTCAGTCCGAGGGCAAAGCTAGAAAGGGCAGGACTTTGAGACAAAGCAGCCGGTTCCTATTTCCTCCACTCATCCTGAATTCTCCTTACCACTTTTTCCAGCAACCCAGCTAGGTGCTTGTATTTCATTAGAATATGAATGAGAAGCCCTTGGGGAGAATTTTATGCTGTCAAGGCAACAGTTGCCATGGCAACCGTTAATTAATTGGCTGCTGATGAAGTGGAGGAAGAAAAAAAGCCAACCAGAACGGATACAACTCTAGAGGAAGTCATGGTGTGTAGTAATTATACGAATTTCATTCAGCAAAGGCATGCAGCAGGTCAGCAATGCAAATATCTCCCCCGCAGCCACCACCTACTCCTCCCAGAGGCCTGCTTTCAAACAGACAAATGTGAATGAGTAGCTGGGGCCCTGACAATTCAAAAAACCACATATGGCTGCCCCAGTGTAGACAGATTCTCCAGGGAGATCAAATCACTCTAATGGGGGAGCTGGTTGATTCTACTGAGAGTGACCACAGACAGCAGCCATAACCCATGTTAACTGTTGCCTTCATGCCCGCTTTACAGCAAATGGTACTGACCAGGGAGGAAAAAACCATGTGACCTTGCTGAGCTGTTCAACCATGAAGTGTCTTCTGATTGAAGGGAGAAGAAGTTTGGTTTGTCACCATCATCTTGAGAGGGCTCCTACACACACAGATGGCTCACAGTTCAAAACGAACCCCAGGCCCAGGGCAGGAGAGGAGGTTTCTAGTAGGAGAGGTCCTGAAAGCTTTGCATTAAGAAAGCAAAGTGGGGAGGAGAGAGAGGAAGCAAGGACTTAGGTACTTCCTACAGGATTGTCCTCCCATCGTCAGCCCACCTCAAGTCTTTTCCCTCAATTATAGAAATTATATTCAGACCTCTGGGAATTGGGGATTTGATTTCTTGTACGTTTTCTTAAATTTCCATTTCACTGGCATGCTGAGGTTAAACCAGTTGAAGCAGTTAGGAAATGCTGAGCATAGTTAGAAGTCCTCCCACCACATCCTTCCTTCCTGACTTGAGCCAAGAACCCTTGGCAAACAGTACCTGGCCTAGGCAAGCTCAGACCACCAACTCCAGACCCTTTTGGGCCCTCTATAGCCCTTCCCTGATGAATATGTTGTAGAAAGTGCTTACAAGTTTTCTAAGTGAAAGTGTCAGGAGTGTGTGGAAAAGGGATTCTAAAAGCAACTCCTAAAGCTGCAAATTTAGCCATAAGCAGTGGTAGTGGACACAGAGTCCCACCTCATGGAGCCATTTCCTTGTGGACTGTGATCTGAAAAAGCCATGCCCTTCCCACAATCTTATTAGTTTCCAACAGTGTGACCCATTATTGTTTTTATTCCTATCTTGGTTGTTATTATCCAAAAGCACCTTATTGAGTAGAGCACTGGACCAGGTGCCACCCAGACAGGTACCATTCTTCTGCCTTCAAAACTATACTACAAGGCCATAGTAATCAAAACAGCATGGTACTGGTATAAAAACAGACACAAAGATCAATGGAACAGAATAGAGAGCCCAGAAATAGACCCGCAACTTTATAGTCAATGAATATTCAACAAAGGAAGCAAGCACATACATTGGGCTAAAGATAGTTTATTTAATAAATGGTGTTGGGAACATTGGACAGATATGTGCAGAAAAGTGAAACTAGACTACTTTCTTATACCACATACAAGAATAAATTCAAAATGGATCAAAGACTTAAATTTTAGATCAAAAACCATAAAAATACTAGAGGAAAACATAAGCATCAAAATCTCAGACATTGCTTGTAGAAATTTTTTATTGGATATATCTCCCCAAGCAAGGGAAATAAAAAATAATAAAGAAATAAACAAATGGGACTACATCAAACTAAAAAGTCTTTGCATAGCAAAGGAAATCATCAACAAAATAAAAACACAACCCACAGAATGGAAGAACATATTCACCAATACATCTGATAAGGGGTTAATATCCAAAATTTATAAAGTACTTACAAAACTCAACACCAAAAAAACAAACAACCTGATTTAAAAATGGGCAAAGGACCTGAATAGATGCTTCTCCAAAGAGGATATACAGATGGTGAATAGACATATGAAAAGATGCTCAACATCACTAATCATCAGAGAACTGCATATTAAAACCACAATGAGCCCTGGCTGGTGTAGCTCAGTGGATTGAGTGCGGGCTGGGAACCAAGCAGTCCCGGTTCGATTCCCAGTCAGGGCACATGCCTGGGTTGCGGGCCAGGTCCCCGTGAGGGTCATGTGAGAGGCAACCATACATTGCTGTTTCTCTCCCTCTCTTTCTCCCTCCCTTCCCCTCTCTCTAAAAATAAAAAATAAAAATAAAATCTTAAAAAAAAAAAAAACCACAATGAGATACCATCTCACACCTGTCAGAGTGGCTATCATCAATAAATCAATAAACAACAAGTACTGAGGATGTGGAGAAAGGGAAACCCTTTTGCACTGTTGGTGGGAATGTGGACTGGTGCAGCCACTGTAGAAAACAGTAGGGAAATATCTCAAAAAATTAAAAATGGATCTGCCTTTTGACTCAGCAATCCCACTTCTGGGAATATATCTGAAGGAATCAAAAACACTAATCTGAAAAAACATAAGCATCCCTATGTTCACTGCAGCATTATTTACAATCGCCAAGATACAGAAACAGCCCAAGTGTCCATTCATAGACAAATGGATAAAACAACTATGGGACATTTACACAATGGAATTCTGCTTGGCCATAAAAACCAAGAAAATTTTACCCTTTGCAACAGCATGGATGGACCTGGAGAACATCATGCTAAGTGAAATAAGCCAGTCAGAGAGAGACAAATACCATATAATTTCACGCATATGTGGAATCCAATGAACAAACTAAACTAACAAGCAAAACAGAGACTCATAGATGGAGAGCAGATGACAGTTAGTGCAGGTTTGTGGGGAGGGTAGTGAAAGAAAGGATTGAGCAAAAAAGAAAAAGGACTCATGGACGTGGACAACAGTGTAGTTATTGCTGGGGGGAGGAGGGTATAAGGGGACTAAATGGTAATGGGAAAAAAATACAATAAAGATTAAATTTTAAAAAAATTTTTACAAAGACAGAAATAACCTAATTAACAAACACTTCCTATTCATAAAGATGTTTTCAAGGGAAAAGGAAGACACCTAATCCATCCAAGCCTCTCTCTCCAAGAGGCTTACACAGAAATTCAAAGCCATAAAAGCACATTCAAATCCTCTTCTGGTTATAGGCACCTCCATCACACTGTGTACAAAGCTAATATTTTCAATCTGAGCCAAGAACAAAGCCCACATGTGGTCATCTAAAGGAGGAGAAGCACCTTTTCGTTTACCCAGGCAGCCATTCCAAGGGAGTCAATTTCCCTTTTTTTCCAGAGATCCAATTACTGTTTTTGCCAATAGAACTGAAGACAGAGTGGAGGAAGGGGAAAAGTATAAAGACAGGCATGAATCAATGATCTGCTTCCAATAACACCAGGTGCCATCTGGTCTGACTCTCCCGCCTTGCTAACAAATACTCAAAACACCTAAGAGAAGGGACACAAAGACCAGATTCTTATGCGATAATATATGTAATTTGTTGCTTAAATGATTAACTGAAAAAGTCAATTCAGTCTGTGATAAAGGAGTCCATAAATGCCCCCTTGACCACTGGAATATTTAAAATTGCTGTGAAGATTACCTCATTCTTGTTTCAGAAATCATTAAGGGTTCACTATGCAATTTGCAGAATGTCAGGGTTTCTAAGTGGCAATAAAATCTCCAGTAGATTCAGGAAAGAGGTTGAAATGGAATGCAAGTGAACACAGTTGCAGGCGTCCCTGCTCCGTCAGCTGTGAACCATTTCACAAAATATTCAGAACTGAGCGACAATGCACTCTGGGTTCTCGGAGGAAAAGACTTCATTGCCCTTAAAACTGAAGCCATTTATAGGGAATGTGTTCAAAGAGGGCCCTTTGTGGAACCTTTCCTTTCATTGATATCACTGTGATTAATTAAAATCAAACCACTTTTGCATGCTAGCAAGTGGCAAAGTGGTCCTGTTCATTTGTAATGACCGTAGTATGGTTTCAGTGTTCATGCCAATTTATAGCATCCTGAGGTCTGTAAATTTATGACCGGTCAGGGGGAAATGGATTACTTTCACTTCCTCCCAGTCAAGTATGTACATCCACAGAGATACCAAGAAGAGAAAAAATGTGGGCTGAAGGATTTTGCTTTTTTGTTGTGGGTTTTTCTTTTACAATATATTGCAGTTCATGCTATCAAAAAAAATCAAGATTCTATTCCACATAAAATATAACACACTAAAGCAATATATTTCTTCTGAATACATTCAACATTTTTTAGTTCTTTTTCCCTGGATGAGTTGGAAGACCCAGGTTCAAATCCTGACCCTACTACTCTCTCCAAACTCATATAAGATGCTTGACCTAATTAACCCCTGACCGGTGTAGCTCAGTTGGTTGACCATCATCCCACAAAGCAAAAGTTTACTGGTTTGATTCCCAGTCAGAGCACATGCCTGGGTTGTGGGCCCTGTCTTCAGTTGGGGTGTGTACAAGAGGAAATCGATCACATGTTTCTCTCCCTCTCTTTCCCTCTCTCTCAGAATAAATAAATAAAAATTTTTTAAAAGGCCAGTAAACTTAATAAACCTCAGTTTCTGTACCTCTAAAGGGGCTACAATACAGAGAATCTATGAAATTATATATACATATAAGTGTACATACATGTTACACCTACTCATGTATATACACATGTAAACTCACACTACTGACCCATATGTGAAGGTGCACCATGTAAGTGTTGGTGCCAAGCACTGCAGTGGGACGGAGTACATAAAGCAGTCTTCAAGGAGCTTGCGGTCTAGTGCGATCCTTTTTCTATCTACCATTTCTCTTGTCTGCTGCTCTGTAAACCTGTTCTTAGAAGTCCAAGTAGCTTCCCCTTAGGCTTCACGCTGGCATGATTATGGAATTGCTTTAGAGAATTCTTGGGGACAAGGGTCCTCTCAAGTTCAGCCTCTTCTTTTTCCTGAAACCCTTCATTCCATATGCTCACCATCCAATTCTGCATCATTCCTGAACCTACCGTCTTTTGCCCACGTGTAAATATGGTCCCTCCTCTGAAACTCACACTTCCCAGTTCTGTCACCTTTGACCCTTTCTTGCACCCTCTTTGCAGACCACCCGTCACCACCCATCATTTATCCAAGAACTTCAGTATCTGTCTCCTGGTCTTTCTCTCCCATCCCATTGTGGTCAGCATCCTGCAGGTCTCAGGGTCCAGGAGAGCAGCCCTAGCTAACTGTCCTGTTGTGGTCAGCATCCTGCAGGTCTCAGGGTCCAGGAGAGTGGCCCTAGCTAACCATCTGGCCGTCAAGTCCCTCGACCTCTTGAACCCCAGGAGAGTCGCACTCTTACCTACTGTCACAGCCACCCCCTGAACCTTGTCATCATGAGGAAACAAAGGCTGAAATGCCCACGTCTGACCAAAACCACCGCTCCTTCTAGCCAGCTGTTCCCCTTGGGCCCCGTCTTTCTTCTCGTTACATCCACCAAGACCTTCGGTTCTGACCGTCTCTTGTCCACTGGCCCATAACCTCCCTCATTACTGCTCATCATTTCCTATTCAACCCACTGTATTTTGCGTGTACAATGCACACCCACATTTGGTGAACATTATACACAGGATTATTATACCCATTATTAT
This sequence comes from Micronycteris hirsuta, assembly GCA_004026765.1. Taxonomy (NCBI): domain Eukaryota; kingdom Metazoa; phylum Chordata; class Mammalia; order Chiroptera; family Phyllostomidae; genus Micronycteris; species Micronycteris hirsuta. The sequence goes on from PVJI01002562.1 coordinate 108,755, forward strand.
ACCCATGGTATGTAATCATTATACCCATGTATAACACTCATCCTTGTTTCCCCTCAAAAATGTAGGCAAAACAGTGAGCATTATACACAGCAAAATATGATAGTTTCTATAAAGCATCTCTTCAAGTCCTCTTGCCAAAATGCTCAACTCCCTCGAACTCCGCCCTACATTATATCCAGCTGCTGAGTAATCCCTAAAGGAAGGCGCGTAGGAGTGTGAGTTGATGTCACTGCAGGCTGATGTTCTCCCACAGCGGCTGAGTCCTGATGTCACTTAACAACATGACCTTCCCTGTTCGCCTCTCCCTCCCACTCCCCCAGAGTGGCTGACCCAAAACTTCACTACTCTTTACAGTTTCCCAACTTAACCCTCATCCACCTCACTTTGCAAATCAATCGGCTTCTTACTTCACCAAGAAAGTAAAAGCTATCCACAGAAAACTCTTTCAACACACACCGACACCTCTTCTCATATTCCTTCCCAAACCCAAGGCAGGAAATGTTTTTTACTTAAATCTTTTCTCATACGGAAACTATCCGATAAATTCATTCTAGTCTTTCCTACATTTTAACCTCTATATCTTGGTCATAGCCCTCTTAGGAAAGCCCTCCCTCAACCTAGAATGCCTCTCATCCTACCTCATCTCTCCCACCTGAGCAGCCAGACCCTTCAGAAGATAGTCCGTACTTTCCGTCTAGGTGCTCCATCATCAGCCATTACAAGAGACCATCTGTTGCTGGGTGTGTATATCTATTTAAGACTGAAATTTCTGAATCAGAGTTTGGCATTTTTTTCAGCTGATAGTGTTGAACAGTTTTCCAAGGTGGTTTCCAAATGACCAGTTTATTCTTTCATGAACTGTGTAGGAAAGTACTGCTTGCTCTGCATCCTCACCAATTTTGGGGTGTTTTTTTGGTCTCATATTAGCCTTTTTGCTGTATACGTACTGGTATTTTGTTGTGGTTTTAATTGGCATTTCCTGATGATTAATGATGGTAAGCAAGTTTTCACATATTTGTTGGTGTTTTAGATGTTCTCTTTTGTAAAGTTTCTATTCAAGTATTTTGCCTATTTTTCTATTGTGCTTTTTTCCTATTGATTTATAAGAGATCTTTATATATTCCAAATACGAAGCCTAAGTGGAATATATGTATGATAAATATCTTTTTTAAAAAAAGATTTTATTTATTTATTTTAGACAGAGGGGAAGGGAGGGAGAGAGGGAGAGAAACATCAATGTGCAGTTGCCTCTAGTGCAGCCCCTACTGGGGACCTGACCTGGTCCGTAAACCAGGCATGTGCCCTGACTAGGAATCGAACCAGTGACCCTTTGGTTTGTAGGCCAGCATTCAATCCACTGAGTCACACTGACCAGGGCTAGCAAATAGCTTTTTTACCTACTTTTTTGCTCTCTTCATGGTGTCTATTAATGAATAGAAATTCTTAATCTTAATATAGTCCTTTTTTCCTTTTATCCATTTTTTTCCTATTTGTGTCCTGTTTTAAAATAATCTTTGGCTACTCCAAGGTCATGAAATAGTTACCCATATTCTAAAAGCTGTATTATCTTTCACAATTGGGTCTGCCATCCATCTGGAATTGTGTGTACAGTGTAAGGTCGGAAATTGGTTAATTTAGAACCCTTAGCACCTATACAGAGTTCAGTTAGTCCTTAATAGATATTGTCAGAATGAATTAATGAGAGAGCATTTGGGAGATATGGAAAGGAAAAGCAAAAATCAGGCCAGGCTGTGTTGCATCATAAACCTTCCCTGAGTACATCATGTGTTCTGAGTTTCCTCACCTCCAATCTCTGCCCACCTGCTACAAGGCCAGTTTCTAACAGTTGCCTACCAATCTCCAACCAGAAGCCAAAACCTCAGAAGTTTTTATTTTAAACACTGCGGTTAAAGAAGTGTCATCTTGGGCAAATATAGCCACTTCACACTCCAACATACGTCTATGGGGACTAAGAAGCTTCCAGAAATCTAAAATCACCTTCTGCCACCAAAAACAGACTGCATGGATAGTGCTACTTCAAATCTTTTAAAAATGAGGCACTTTTATCAAAACAAAGATGATAGAGTGCCATAACTGGAAAGCTAACTGTTTTTCACTTTCTAGACATCTCTTTTAAGAAATGAACACCAATTGCCCTGGCTGGTATGGCTCAGTGGATTGAGTGCCAGCCTGTAAATCAAAGGGTCATCAGTTCGATTCCCAGTCAGGGTACATGCCTGGGTTTCAGGCCAGGTACCCAGTGGCGGGCGTACAAAAGGCAACCACACACTGATATTTCTCTCCCCCTCTTTTTCCCTCCCTTCCCCTCCCTAAAATTAATTAATTAATTAATTAAATCTTTTTTTAAATGAACGACAATAAAATATTTTTTTGAATGTTTAAAAAAAAAGTGGTTTTATTTCATGCTCTTGCACTAGACAAGGAATTCACCAGCCACTGTGGACTGTGCCTGTTTTAATATTAATGTGCCCACATTTTACTGCCTGTGGATCCCAAGTGTTTCCATAGATTCCTATTTCTCTCTGAGACTAAAAGATACTGAAATTTAATATAAAAGGAGATAAGAAAAGAGGTGTGATTAAATCTTAGACTTGATCCAAAAGGGAGTAGAAAATCACATTTAGGCCTAGTGAAAAAAGATGCTATGGCCAGATCAATGGCTTAGAAAATGATTTTGTCAGTGGCCATGGAGGTTCCTTGGAAAACAGTTCGTTCCTGATGTAAGGCAACAGCCTAAACAACAGAAGATAGGATTGCGTGGTCTAAGAAAGTTCCGAATTTAGCCCTGATTCCATGTAGACAATGAAGGACACAGAAAGACGAACATCACTGAAGGCTCCCTGGCCTGAGGCGGTAGGGAAGTGATAGCTCTGGTGACTGAGAGCTTTACTTGAGATCCCAGGGAACAGAGATCCAGAGCAGCATTCTGTGGCATGCAAAGAGAGTAGAGGATACAGGACAGGACATCAGTGTCGTGCGGATGGGTTGCTCTCCTGCCAGGAACCTGAGTGCCCGACAATGGGACCAAGGGGCTCAGAAGGCAAGGAAAACTGACTCATTTGGCCTGATAGACATGCACTGAGGACCTCCTGCAAGCAGGCCACCAGTGGGCCTCGCACTGTGATTAATCAAATTGCCCCAAACTTTTCAACACTCAGACGCAGATTCAAGTTCTATCTCTGCTTTTTATTAAAGCAGTTGATAGGGCCTCTGCCCAGTGCTTATTCCTTTACGCCTCAGTTTTCTCATCTGTAAAAATGAGCATATCTGGATTAAATATCTGAACTCCCTCCAAGTATCCAACTCTGCAGTGTGGTTCTCTCTCATTTACCTCCCATCGGGGCTCCAGTTAATCAGCTCACACCCTCATCCGCCTTTTCTTTGTCCGAGGGTTTTATCTCCCTAATCAGATTCGGGTAAATTTTCAGCCTGTCTCTGTCTCTAACTTCCAATCCAATAAAACTGATATGGATTTGTTTTGTGTTTCATTTAATGTCATTATTCATTCTAACAGTCACTGCCTAACCATTTCCTTCCCTCAGCGTAATTAGATATTAAAGAGCTATGATGGCATGGTTTTCAAATTTGCATCCTCTTTTTCTGAGGTAGATTGATTCTAAACTGATTAAAATATCGCAGAATTTCAAATACAATTTTAAAAATGCAACAGATTTGCAAGACTCCTTCGTGATTATGCCATGCCAGGGAGGTTGCCGACTCTTGCTGACTGCCAAAGGAGAGAAATAAATAATCCTGACAGCGGTTTTGCAGTGAGAAGTGTGTGCAGGTTATTAGTGTGGCGCTGCCACACTCGTCTGTGGACTTCCAGATAGACCATGAGGCACAGGGACTGATGTCTCCGACTTCCCCAGCAGGACAGAGAAGCATTCAGGACCAGATAGAAATCACTAGTCATTTTCCTTTGCTTCACAGTTGCCCATCCTCTTGACACACTATTTTTGAAGTCCACTGCCTCAATGAAAACTTTGAAGTACCTTTGTAACTGTCGGGCCAAATTCCACCTCCAAACCTCCTTGCCTAGGATCCTGGAAACTATGCTTTGACACCTACATCAGTGAACGTTTGTTCTAACCTCGCCTTTGTCTCCAACTTGGACCAGGACCATCATCCTAAAACCTGGTTATGAGATAACCCAAACCCGACATGGTTGGCATCAGAACCCACCACAGCTGCTGACACCCAAATATCATCCCACCAACATCTGGCCCCAACTCTTGGATATGCTCTATAAATGCCAATAAAATCAACCAAGGGAATTCTGTAACACAATACCAGATTGAACTCATCACTGTGCTGTAACCCCTTTGGTTTCCTCAGAAGTGGGACTATCTGCAGAGTCTGACATCATCACAGGACCAGATGAAGATGGTCCCTGGCTGATGTCCCAGGAACCCAGACCTCACTGACCGCCTGGCTCAGCCAGGAGCAGAGTGCAGAGCATGAACGTTGTATGGAATTTTGGGTGTCTGTTCTTCGTTTTCATGCCTCTGGGATGTGTATTATTCTCGTCCTTTCCTCTGTTAAACTGTAAGACCCTGAAGCCCAAAACAATGTGTATTCCCTTTTAATGACACAATGGAACTAACAACTTCTTATAATTAATCAAACATCCTTACTCTGCTAACTATGAAAATGCCAACTCAGACAAGGTTACCAAATCCCTTGAAGGTTAATAGATATCAGGGATCTGGGTCTCATGACTCCAAGAAGACTTCAATCAAGATCATATCCAGGGTCTACAGAATAAAGGCTTCTGCCTTCATAGACCAGCCTCTTCTGTGAAGCTGGAGGAATAGAAAACCACTTGGCTGATAGAATGACCCACCTTCCACAGCTGCTGCACAAGGCATTGTCTCTGGGAAGCTCACAGTCCACTGTGGAGCCTCAGCTGAACCTGAAACACTCAAGCAAGACCACACACTCTAAGCTCTGTAGGAATCACCAGTGTGCCAGGGCCTCAGAGCAAAGTGAATGGGCCTGGCCTTGAAGTACCAGCAAGATTTCTAAACAAAAAGAGGTATTCCAAGAAGAAGAAAGAGCATGAGCAGAAGGAAGGCAGGGCAATGTATATTTGGGGTAATGAGTAAATAAATCCATTTCATTTGGAGAGTATGATGTGGGGGAAGCATGGAGAAAATACTGGAAAATTGGAATTTCTGGAGACTATCATGAGCAGGCATTCATTTAACCTTTGTGGACAATAATTACATAACCCCCTGGGCTGAGGATGGACAAATATGATTGTTGGAAGGGGTCCCACAACCTTCTACATATTCTTCATAAGTCACTTGATCGATACAGACCTAATAGTGGCACGTTGTCCTTGTTCTATTATGGGCCATTGCGTTGCCTTCTTTGTGTATGTGTGTCTCTTTCCTGCTAGACTGTGGGCTCCATGAAGGCAGTGACTGTTAATTCTTACTACTTGGCATGATGCCTAGAACATAGTGGTTGCTCTGTAAATGTTGAGTGAATTCATTAATAAATAAGTTAATGGATATGATCATGCATCCCTACTCCTCACAGTCACTTGTATTGTGCAAAGGGTACTGGACAAAAATTGTGATCATATGGAGAGGCACTATACTAATGTTCAAAGTGGTGGCGATGGTGGCAGTGGTAGAACAAACAGTGGAGGGCTCCTTTCTGATACCAAGAACTACTGGGGCTGGACACCAAACCATGAAAAATTCAAGAGACCAAGTAGAAGCCATCTTGCCAAAGAGTACCTGAACTCAGCTTATCACTCAAGACTGCCTTTCAACTTCGGTCAAGATGGAGTCATAGATAAGCATGCTTCACCTCCTCACTGAACCACAGAAAGAATTACAACTAGACCTCAAAACAAGTAACACCCAGAACCCTCAGAAAACTGAGCTGTATGGAAATCTGACAAGAAGGATTTAAACAAGCCACATTCATCCAACCAGGCCACACTACTAAGACAGGGAGTCAAAGCAGCTCTTCCTAATACACAGAAACAAACACAGGGAGGCTGCCTAATTGAGGAGACAAAGAAATATGACCCAAACAAAAGAACAAAAACACCCCAGAAAAAGAACTAAATAAAATGTAGATAACCAGCCTATCAGATGCAAACTTCAAAACACTGGTGATCAGGGTGCTCAAAGAACTCATTGAATAAGGCAACAAAATCAAAAAGACCCAGGAAGAAATGAAGGTTACACTAAGTGAAATAAAGACAAGTCTACAGGGAACCAACAGTGGAGGGGATGAAGCTGGGATTCAGATCAACGATTTGGAAAATAAGGAAAAAATAAGCATTCAACCAGAACAGCAAGAAGAAAAAAAGAATAAAAAAAACAAAAACAAAAAACGAGAATAGAATGAGTCTCTGGGATATCTCCAAACATACCAACATTGGAATCATAGGGATACCAGAAAGAGAAGAGGAAGAGCAAGAAATTGAAGACTTATTAGAAAAAATGATGAAAGGAAACTTTCCTAATTTGGTGAAGGAAATAGACATACAAGTCCAGGAAGCACAGAGAGTCCCAAACAAGTTGGACACAAAGAGGATCACTTTAAGACATATCACAATTAAAATGCCAAAGGTTAAAGATAAAGAGAGAGCCTTAAAAGCAGCAAAGGAAAAGCAGAGATTTACCTACAAAGGATTTCCCATAAGACTATCAGCTGATTTCTCAAAAGAAACTTTGCAGGCAACAAGGGACTGGCAAGAAGTATTCAAAATGATGAAAAGCAAGGACCTACAACCTAGATTACTCTCTCCAACAAAGCTATCATTTAGAATGGAAGGGTAAAGAAAGTGTTTTCCAGACAAGGTAAAGCTAAAGGGGTTCATCATCAACAAGCCATTATTACATAAAATGTTAAAGGGACTTATTTAAGAAAAAGAAGAAGATCGAAACTATGAAAGTAAAATGGCAACAAATTCACAATTATCAACAACTGAATCTAAAAAAAGAGACTAAGCTAACAACCAGAACAGGAATAGAATCATAGATATGGAGATCATTTGGAGAGTAATCAGCTGGGAGGAGGAAGGGGGAGTATGGGAAGAAAGGTGCAGGGAATAAGAAGCATAATTGGTAGGTACAAAAATAGACAGGGGGATGTTAAGAATAGTATAGGGAAAAGCCCTGGCTGGTGTGGCTCAGTGGATTGAGCAACTGCCTGTGAGCCAAAGGGTCACAGGTTTGATTCCCGGTCAGGGCACATGCCTGGGTTTCAGGCCAGGTCCCCAGTGAGGGGTGCGCAAGAGGCAACCACACATTGATGTTTCTCTCACTCTCTTTCTCCTCTCCTTCCCCTCTCTAATTCATTAAAAAAAAAAAAAAAAGGAATAGTATAGGGAATGCAGAAGCTGAAAAATTTACATGCACAACCCATGGACATGAACTAAGGGGTGGGGGGAATGCTGGAGGGAATGGGGTTACTGGGTGGAGGTGGGCAAAGGGGGAAATTGGAACAACTGTAATAGCATAATCAATAAAATATATTTTTTAAAAACTGGAACAAAAAAAAAAGGCTGGCTTTTAATGGCTTTGAGGCAAAACACAGGATTTTGTAAATAACCATCACAGCTAAGCAAATTGATCATCTGGAATTTGTAGCTGGCTGTTTCCAGGGAAGGGGGAGAGGTAGTAGGTTTGACCCAGCTGTCCATAATTTTATGCACCTAATAGGATGATAATTTGCTGTTCAATGTGTTCATTTTGAAAAGCATCATTCATTCAGAGGGAAAACTGAATAAAACCAAGTCTTTTTGCTCCAAATCTGTATGAAAACATTAATATCCTTCAACCAAGAAAAAAAGTGGTTAAGAAGATGTGGAAGAGATTGCCAGTCTCCCACAGAAAAAAATGTGCATGTTGTATGGTTGGTTATATTAAATTATCGTAAGAAGCTTCCTATAATAAAAACTAGAATTCTGCGTCTTCTATGGTATATATCTCAGTCCTTAGAGTAGGGGTATCAAACTCATTTTCACCAGGGGCCACATCAGCCTTGCAGTTGCCTTCAAAGGGCCAAATGTAATTTTAGGACAGTATAAATGTAACTACTCCTTAACAGTTAAGCGAGAGCTCGGCACTGCCGCTGCGTAGAAACAAGGTGCCAGGCCAGATAAAACAAGGTAGCGGGCTGGATTCGGCCCACGGGCCTTGTGTTTGCCCCCTGTGCCTTAGAGCTTCCCCAGGAGACTTCCTGGAGCCACACACTGAATGACAGACACCAATGAACAATGTGTGTGTGTGTGTTTCCACATCAGTGTGCACCGCATTCCCCTTTTCCCACTGAGTCAAGAACCATGACTCTGCAACCTGCCCACCGGTGAGTAATTTTACCCCCAGAGAATACAGAGGCTCTATTCTAATCTGCCAAATATTAGGGAGAACCCTTCTAAGAGCCTGCCCTTAGTTTGGGCCACTTCTCCTGCTGTCCCCCAGCCATTGGTTCTAAGATGGTCTGCAGGCTAAGACGAAAAGATCCCCAGATTGTTGACAAATGAGGGGCACCTCTTACAAAAGAGCCAGTCTGAACAGAACACTCTGCAGGGCAGTGTCTTCCAGCCTCCCGTTCTGGAGCCCACTTGCAAATTGACCACAGCCTTTGCTGGGAATAGCAGACTTTTGGCCTTAACCCAGAACAGCAGAGGAGGGCCAAACGTGAACCCACCGACCTGGAGCAGAGTTCCTGTCCAGTCTCATAGCTGCCATGTGGGAGGGAGGCAAAGCACAAACCACTGGTCGGAATGGAAACCCTAAACCAATGGTTGCTTTGGGGCAAGTGACAGGCCTTGACCCAGACAGTAACCAGGGCGAAGGGCGTCCCAGGCAATACAGCTGGAAATTACGTACTCAAGCTGGAGAAAGGGCTCAACACCACATAAATGGGGTACCTAAACCCTGCTTTCAAAGATACTCCCCCCTTGTGGAGAAAACACATGGAGCCCACATGAAAGATACTAAAACCACGCAAGGACTTCAAGCACTCTGAAAAAAACAAAGGGAATGAACCACACTTTAAAAGCTCAGAAACTGAACTATTAATTTTATATTCCGATTAATGAAATGAGCCAAAACTTACTTTTGAATTTTGCTGCTTGTTGATTGGTTGAGTTTGAAGTAATCATAACCACTTTGACTCAGAACTAAACATGAATATCGAAACGTTCCCAAAAGTTAGGCAGTATTCCACCAAGTTCAAGTCACAGATAAAAACAAAAAACAACTGCAAGATAACACAGGATTGATTAAATAGTTTTTCTTAATAAAAGTAATAAAGGACTGGAAAGCCCATTAAGATTTTTTAAAATCCAAGTTTTACACAAAGTCAATAAAGATAAAAGTTAAAATAATATGCTAGAAGCTCTGGCTGGTGTAGCTCAGTGGATTGAGCATGGGCTGTGAACCAAAGGGTTGCCGGTTTGATTCCCAGTCAGGGCACATGCCTGGGTGGCAGGCCAGGTCCCCAGTGGGGGCCACATGAGAGGCAACCACACACTGATGTTTCTCTCCCTCTCTTCCTCCCTCCGTTCCCTTCTGTCTAAAAATAAATAAATAAACAAAATCTTAAAAAAATAATACACTAGAGAAATTATCTATGAATTAAAACTAATATGTAAAGACTCATTCAAATTAATTTGTCAAAATCAGCATCCCAATAGACCCTAGCAGCCACAAACAATACACATAAGAAGAAATGTAATCAATAAGTAATATATGGAAAACAGTAACATTTGTTAGTAAAAAAGAAAATGCCACTATGACATCACTATAATGTCATCACTATAATGACATTCATTATAATTGATACCCAATTCATCTGGCAATGTCGTGGCAGAAGTGACACATTCGCACACTGGTTTTGGTCATTTGTACCAATACGAGCCCTTTCAGGAGACAATACCACAATAAATATCACGACATAAAAATACAGCCCTTGACTCACTCTCTTGAAATGCTGAAGGAAGTTATTCGAAAAAAGCTATATACAAAAAATACTCATTTTGTTGTTTTTTTTTTTTAATAACAAGTACTGAAAATGTTCAACAATGAGGAATGGTTAACTTAGCCATGGTATATCAGCTCTGAAATACCGTAATGCCACAGCTCTAAAATAGCACTGATGAGGAGAAACAATAAAAGAACATGTTTATCATGGAACGTTAAGTGAAAAAAATATACAATACAAAATCCTATTCATCTACTGATTATAATTACACCATAAAGTGTGTCTGCAGGTGGATAAAAACTGAAAAAAAATCTGAAAACAGTTGTGCTGGGGCTGTGGACTTGTAAGAATTTCATGTAATTGTGTTTCTGTCGTAATCTCAGAGAACTGGTGCCACAGACACAATTGGGTCAGGAGAAGCGCCCCCACCCCCCAGAAGCACAAGCAAAAACAGCAGCAATTCCCATTCCTGGTGCAAGCACTCAGCAGAGTGAGGGCTGCCGCAGGGCCGCTGTCGTTGGCTTCCACACTGCAGAGATTTTCCAGTTCCCCTCAGTCACTCCATTCACGCTTACGGAAGAAAGCGCAGCTACCAGACAGGGTGACAACAGATGTCCAGGCGCCGAGCCATCCCATAGCTGTTATTTCTCATTCACACGGGCATGTGCAGGGTGCAGCAGATGAGAGCCAGGCCTACCCTCTTCCCCATGGTTGGGTTTTTTTCCTTCTGCTGCTGCTGTAATAGCTAAGTGCCAATTACGTCCCGAGCATGAAAGCAAATACTGTGATAGCCCAACAAGCTCGACAATGGTACAGGACACTGGTGGGAGCATTGTCTTTCCTGGCCTGGCCTTTCTCGATTAATTGTAACAGCTCTCATTAGAGGAGGATCTAGTAAGTGCAAAGCTCCATGCTAACTGAAACCTTCAGTGCTTTGCCTTGTTTACTGTCTCTTCAATCTCTTGGCATTTTGACTATGCCCACCCTGAATCCAGAAGCAAGTTTGCTCTTACCTGCCCAGAAAGAGCTCCATCAAACCATCCAACCACTCCCAGGACCCAATTCAACATGGCGGGGTGGAAGACTCTTAAGGCCTGCCATACGGCTCTGTGTCTATATTAGATAGGGTTCTCCTGAGAAACAATATATATACTTTGTATTTATGTATATTTATGTATATTATATATATACACATATATATAAAGATATACATGGCAGCCTGCTATACGTAATATATATATAGTCTTCTGCCACTTAACGACGGGGATACATCCTAAGAAATACATCATTGTGATTTTGTTATTGAGCAAACATTACAGAGTGCGCTTACACAAACCTGGACGGGACAGACTACTGCACCCCTAGACTACACGACACAGCCCATTGCTCCCAGGCTCCGAGCCTGTATAGCAGGTTACTGTACAGAACAACGCGAGATTGAATCGAGCGCAAGAGAAAACTATGCAATCAGGAGACAGGAAATATGAGAGGTACAAGGCTGCTGCCGACATAATGCCCCTTACCGTTTCAGAGCAAACTTATTTTTTATAAGTAGAAAGAGCTCCCTCTAAAATAATGATAAATAGCATAGTACAGTGAACATACAAACCAGTAACATAGGCTTTTATTATCATTATCAAGTATTAGGTACTGGACATAATTGTATGAGCTATACTTTTATAAGCCTGGCAGTGCAATAGGTCAGTAGGTTTGTTTACGTCATTGTTACCACAAACACGTGAGAATGCATTGCACTATGACATTATGATGGCTATGACATCACTAGGTGATAGGAATTTTTCAGCTTGATTATAATTTATAGGACCACCATCATATATGTGGTCCATTGTTGACCAAAATGTTATTATACAGCACATGGCTGTGTATGTATAAAGAGATAGATGATAGATAGAAAGATATGTATTTTAAGGAATTGACCCATGTAATTGTGGAGATTGGCAATTCCCAAGAATGCTGGCTAGGCCAGCAGGCTGGAGAACCAGGGAAGAGTTCAGGTTGCAGCTCAAGTCTGAAGACAATCTGGTGGCAGAATTCCCCCCTCCTTGAGGGATCTGTACTTCCTTCAGCAGTTTGGATGAGGCCTACCCACATTCTGGAGGATAACTTGTTTTACTCAAAGTCCATTGACTTAAATGTTAACCTCGTCCTTAAAAAAAAAATACCTTCACTGCAACATGTAGACTAGAATTTGACCAAACACCTGGGTACCCTGGGCCAGTCAAGTTGACATAAAATTAGCCATCACAACGGGACATCTAGGACAGCAAGAATTAGACCAAGGAGACGATACTACAAAGACACATGTTAAAAATAATTGAAGTGGCTCCCTTGTGAGTCAATGTGCTCCTAGTCCCAGGAACGTTCAAACTGATGCTGGATGATCATCTGTTAGGGGTGTGGCGCAGAGGTAATGCTCTTCACAGGAAGCTGAACCAGAGGATCTCTAATGACCTCTAAATGTTCTTCTGATTATAATATCCCATTATTGCATAATTAATACAGCTAATTCATGCAGACTACTTGTAACTACAAACAATCTTATTACAAAATTATTTATCCTCCCCCACACCATTTTATGGACAAAGAATTGAACTCTGAGGAGGTTAAATGGCTTGTCTTAGGACTGTCACCCACATTTTCCATGCCAGCTCCTTGCATTACACTGTCATCCAGGATACTAAGGAGATGTTTCAAAACAATCACTGGTCACACACTATCACTTCTTGAGACCATTCCAAGCTTCTCCCACCCTGCTCATCAATCCACTTTCAAGGAGGAGTAACTCCTATTTGTGTAAAGCATAAACAGACACCGAAAACGAAGTGGGGCCATCAGGGCAGGGGGTAAAGTTTACACTGGACTACCATGAAAGCTCCCCTGGATTAACTCTCCTTTTCTGGGCAAGGACTTATGCCTGACCTGAAAGGACCATAGTGGGGTCCAGGGGATAGGAGACCTGAAGAGGGGGAGCTCAGATCACCAGAGAGGTAATTATAGAGGAATTTAGAAATGAACCCCCAGCTATTCATAACACATGACCTTGGCCCAAAGTAACTTCTTAGTTATGTAGGCATCTCCACCTCTCAGACTTTTCAGGATAAATCATCCACAAGACAAACAAGCCTTGGTCTTGCTACTTTGGGCCACTTTTTCTCTGAGTAACTTCAGTGGGTTATTATCCTAACAAAATCTCTTTCTTCTGTCTGGGGGGAAACAAGGGGAAAAGGAAAAAGGACGTGAAAGGGTAAGGAAGCCCATCCTGCCACACGTTTATCACAATTCCGAAGCGGGTCCAATATAGTCATAAGTCGGTAGTTGAGAATCGGGGCATTTAGAACATGGACTTCACCCCTTCCCAACAAATATGACTAACAATGATGACATCACCAGGGATCTGAATTAAGTCTCAGCCTGTCTCCACCGATAGAGAAAACACAAATGAAGACTTTTTTGTGAGTGAGGACTTATGTAGAAGGCACGAACACCATCACACCACCCACAGCCCCACTGCCCTCTTCCACACTCCCTCCTTCCTGAGCTCCTCTTCCTGCCACAACATACCTCCCACGATGACGTCATGGGTGACAGGCATTGGCACCTCAAGGTTGTTGGCAAAGATATTTCTGTAATAACTAATTTATTCGCTGCTTTTCTTGTTGGAGAGGAATTGTGTGTGTGTGTGTGTGTGTGTGCTTCACGGTGTCTTTAGCCCACTGAAAGCATTTATCATACATCTCTCTTTGTAGTTTTTAAAAAGAAGTAATTATATAATGGTTGACTTCTTTTGGTTATGTGGGAAATCAACATCTCAGTAGCTTTTTCAGACATACTTAATAAGAAAGCCATTAGAAAGGCAAAAGAGAACCCTATCATTATTTCCTGGTTTCCTCCTTAATTATAGACAATCATTCTGAAGGAGGGGGGGCAGCTTCTGTGACAAAAGTTGTCTAGCATTTAACAGAACAATTTAGAGCCAGATTGAACAGATCAACGTTATGTCAACTTGCAGATGCTTGACAAAAACTGCTTAAAGGATGCTGGATGAAATGAGAAGCTAATTCAGCCTTTTCTCATTTCCCTTCACTCTGAAAATAGAAAGGTTTTTTTTCTTTTTCTATCTTTCTTTCTCTCTGTTCAGGCAGATTCAGGTAGGTCTGTCTCAAAGACTCTTACTAAAGCACAATATATCCCCAAATACGTACTGGTTTTTTTCCTACATGACAAAAATAATAGCATCATCATAAAAGCCACTGACGTTTATTCCCATTTCTAAACACTCTCTCCCTTGGCTATACTCCTATCTCCAGAAAATTAATTCTAAAGTTCTCTCCTGCTGCCTACCTTAGTTCAGGCTTCTATAACAAAATTCCATAGACTGAGTGGCTCATAAACAGAGGGGACTTATTTTTCACAGTTCTGATGACTGGGAAGTCCCGGATCAAGGTTCCAGCAGACTTGGTATGTGGTGAGAGCCTGGTTCCTGGTTCCTGGTTCACAGAAGGCCATATTCGCATTATAACCTCACACGGTGGAAGGCCAAAGGAGCTCTCTGGGGTCACTTTCCTAATGGCACGAATTCCATTCACCAGGGCTCCACCCTCCTGAACTCATCAGCTCTTAAAGGCCCCCCTCCTAATTCCATTACATTAGGGGTTTTCAACATGCGAATTTGGAGGAGATGCAAGTATTCAGTCTGCAGTGATGCCCTTATTCCCAAATAGTCTATAGCACTAAGCCAAAGAAACATGCATCTGTGTCCAGCATGGATGTGATGCTGGGGGCATAGCAGTTTTCACTAAATAAAAACATAATGAAGTCAAATGCCTCTGAATCCACAAGGAAACAACCTCTGTGCAGGAAAGTCACAGAATGGAAAACAGAAACAAGATGCAAGACGCCTACCTGTTTCTCATTCAAGGTGCTCCTTTGTCTGGCTTTCTGCATGCACAAAGCTGAGGGGAAACTCGGAATGGCATCCATTGGAGACCCTCCCACCAACACCCTGTGAAGGGAAACCACATGAAATTTCTCATCCTGTTTATTTGATGCTGCCCCATAATGCTCTACAGCTTTGAGATATCCTGGAAACGGTCTGAAATAGCCAGGAATCCACCATGGTGTTTCCATTAATGCATACCTGACTCAGACAGGGCTCCTTTCTATAGTCTGGTTTTACCTATAAAACAAGAATAACAAATGTCTTTTTTACATACTTCACTGCACCGTTTAGGAATCAATAAGATAATGCTAGCAAAACCATTTTGAAAACTGTAAGCATACAATGAATTATTAACGGTTTTCCACTGAATAACGCAAACAGTGTGGAGTAACATTGCTCACTGTTTTATAGGTAGCCTCTATTAATGTTCTCCCCAAAAGATGAAGTAGCAGCTAATGGGGGCACAGCTAATAAATAGTAGAGCTGAGATTCTACCAAAGCCCCAACGACACGGAGAGCCTGCTCTCTTAAACGCCAGTCTGCTTTTCTCCAAACACCGTCAGAGGCGAGGTGGGTCTCCCCAAGCCCCAGCCCTGTCTTAACATGTCACTCTGCAGCCTGTTATCACCACACAAGTGGGAATAGCCGGTACCTGGGGCAAGCACTTATTTTTTCTTGGTAATTCTTTTTTATAAAAGTTCCCTAATGCTTTTTAAAATAATGTATCGATTTTATTTAAAAAACAAAAAGTAGAGAAGACTATAAAGTGAAAATGGGTGGGGAGAGTCTGTAGTTAATTCTCCAGTCATGCCCCCCACCACCCCCCACTCTGCATCTCAACCCCCCATTCTCCACCACCAGGGTAACAACCACTGCTGACAGCCTCGTGGGTCGTGAATATTCTGATGTCTTTTAAACACAAATGGGATCATTGTACACCTCACGTGATGGAAGGGCAAGGGGACTCTCTGAAACACATACTATTCTGCCACTTGTTCTTTAATCTGTTTAGTTTTTTACATTAATTCACATACCTGCCTCATTTTTACAGCTGTAAACCATTGCTTTCATGTGCCATCATGAATGTATACTGCCACCTCTTTGACAGGCAGTTGGGCTATTTCTCGGTGTCTAAGTGTCTGTTTTGTTATTATTCTTGTAGAATGCAGCGAGGACTATCCTGTACACGCAACTTTGCGAATCTATATGAGTTTATGATTGAAATAAATCCATAAACATAGAGATGGTAAGTCAAAAAAAATTAGCATTTTAGATTTTTATATTTATTGCCAAATGTACTTTGAAACACTTGCATGCCAATTCATTCTCCCATGAACAACAGTGTACAGGGGTATCTGTTTGCATGTATGTTATCTGAGGGGACTTTCCAACTTTTCCATCTTTGCCAGTTCGATGAGGGTAAAATGCCCATCTGTCCAGTTGTTCTGTGTTTCTTGCAAACCAGTGAGCATGAGTCTTTTTTCATTCTTTTTATGTGTCTTCTCTTTTTATGTTTTATGCCATTTTTCTTTGTATTTTTGGTCTCTCTCTTTTCAATTTTAAAAAATAAATAAATTTTATTTATTTTGAGAGAGATAGGAAGGGAGGGGGAAAGAGTGAGAGAGAAACATCGATGTAAGAAAGAAGCATCAGTTGTCTGCTTCTTGCACACCCCCAGCCAGGGACCTGGCCCACAACCCAGGCATGTGCCCTGACTGGGAATCAAACCAGTGACCGTTTGGTTCACAGGCCAGCACTCAATCCACTGATCCACACCAGGCTGCCTTTTCAATTTTTAAGAGATTTTTGGATATCGTGGAAAATAAGTCCTTTTATTATGTGTTATTGGGGTTTTTTTCCAGGTTGACTTTTGACTTTCCTTATGATATTTTTTTCAAGTAGAATATTTTATTTTTTTTGTTTAGGCAAATCTGTTTATCATTTTCTCGATGGTTCTAAGTTTTACATCATGCTTAGAAAAGCAATATCCATTCCAAGATGGCTTTTTTAAATTCATAAGAGTTTTATTCTAGTGTTTCTATAGATTCATATTTTTACATTGAAACATTTGATCCTTCTGGAATTCATTTTGGTGTAAGAAAGGAAGTAGGTATCAAAATGTACCAGGTAAAATAGTTACTTCTACCAGGAAAACATGCCAAGTTCAAATAACAGAAAATGTATGTTGTGTATATGAGTATATCATATATTGAATGTGCTGGGGCCACTTTAACCTTTACAAGCTCCTTGCTTTGCCTGCACGGTGACCTTGAACTGTGTGTAGCTTGCTGACACCAGCCTCAGTTTATCTGCTGACGTGGAACCTGGTAAATGCACTGCCATCAATCACCATAAGTTATTTTCCTAATTCAGGAACTCTTCATTTGTTTTCCTTTTTCCACCTCTTTGGTGGAATAATGTGCTATCCAAAGATCACTTAGTCTGTGGACCCCAGGTTTCCTGGACTTCCTTCCTTCTCCTTACATTTCAAATACACTTCTTGGAGGCAAACACAAAACCCTCTCCAAAGAACAAACTCTCCCCACCGCTGCCCACTGCCTCTCTGCCTCCTTCTGTGGTGACTGACTCACACTTAGCTGGTTTGCAACTCAAATAACTGTCTCCAAGTTCCTAGGAGGCAGGCTAGGTTCCAAAAAGTGAACTTATGTAAAACAGTACCACCTTCTCTGGTTCTCTTTCGTTTCCATTCTTACTCTCATTCCTTCCCCCTACACTGTGCCAACATCT
Organism: Micronycteris hirsuta; assembly: GCA_004026765.1. Taxonomy (NCBI): domain Eukaryota; kingdom Metazoa; phylum Chordata; class Mammalia; order Chiroptera; family Phyllostomidae; genus Micronycteris; species Micronycteris hirsuta. Next base: position 126,444 of record PVJI01002562.1, read on the forward strand.
CCTGCCTTATTGCTTACTACAAAGGTAAATCTAACTATGCGTCACCCAATTTACATCCACATATTGCAGGCCTGTTGCGCATATGCAAAAAAGAACATAGTCATATATCCTTGTGAGTATGTGTCTATCATGAATTTAGTTGTTCTGTTTGTCCCTAAATGAGTGTATCCTTTCCCATGTCACCGTACTGGAAGTGCTCCTTTCTGCCTTATGAAAATGAGTTGACATCACAGGGTCATTTATTATGAACTATTAACTGAGAATGTTTTGAGAACAAAAGAAAAATGATAACAGTGGATTTATGTGTTGAGAAGCCTTTGTGAATGAACTCTGAATTGAGTTGAATCTCACCTCATAGACACTGGAAAATCTGAAAACTGATTCCATCTGGTTTGTCTGTGATGTGTAATATGACTAGATCATTAGCCCGTGCCTTTGCTCAAAGCCAGCTAGGGCATCACCACACCAAGAATTCTGTAACCCATGTCTTTTTAAACAGAGAGTTTAAAGGACACTTCACCTCTCACTTTGAAGGTCAAAAGAAAGTCAATAAGCAACGCTTTCGCCCTTTAATGAGTAGAGAATACAGAACACCTAGAAAAACTCTCCCCCCTCTTTCTCTATCTCTCTCCCCATCTCTCTCTATCTCTCTCTACCTCCCTATCTATCTCTATGCCGAAAGGGTAACTGAAAAGACTATAAAAATAAGTAAATGGTAAAATGGTGAGTTCCTTGACAAAAGCAAATGACATTAATAAGAAATTCATCTTTTCCCCCAGATGGACCACTTGGGCTGTAAACACACACACAAACAGAATTTTAACCCTCAAGTAACAAAATTTCCATAGAAATGCAACATTAACAAGAAATTGTAGACAAAAAAACCCACATGCCTTATTATAAAGACAAGTCCAGTAAAAGTACAATTATTACCAACAATAGTAGTTTTCTTCAATGAATCTGGCGCAAAATCATAAAAGCTTCAAGTTATAGATGTGAGAAAATTCATTTTAGACCTCTTTTTGTCTGATGTAAGATTATTCATTTCCATACGCACAACACAAGGCCAAGAAGAGACTGTAGAGGTCATCTAGTCTAACTCTCTCACAGATGAGAAAGTAGAGGGTCAGAAATGTTAAGTGAAGTGTTCAAGGTCACAGTGAGTAAGCACAGAGCTGGGACAAAACTACAGATCTACTAACTTTGAGAAACAGATTTATAAAGTTACCTTGTCTGATGTACAAAGCCTTACTAGACTGGCTGTCTTCCCTTTCCCCTCACATCTTCCATCCAGCCTTCCTCACTCTGCTCTCTGGCCCAGGAGGCTGACTTGTATGGATTACCTCAACCAGCTCCATCACCATCTGGCTTTCAGTTGAGTTTAGTTAAAGGGAACTCCTGCAGCAGGATGAAGGGTTAGAAGAGAGAGAAGTTAGAGTACTTGTTCTCTGGACTCCATTCTGTGTGGGTACACACTGAGTTTACAGCTCCCTCTCTTCACCCCTTCATGTCTAAGGGTATGTATTAATTTCCTAGGGTTGCCATAAAGTAAGTGGATTATAACAATGGAAAGCACCCCAATGTTCATAGCAGCACAATTTACAATAGCCAAGTGCTGGAAGCAACCTAAGTGTTCATCAGCAAATGAGTGGATCAAGAAACTATGGTACATTTACACAATGGACTTCTACGCAGCAGAGAGAAAGAAGGAGCTTATGCCCTTTGCAACAGCATGGATGGAACTGGAGAGTATTACGCTAAGTGAAATAAGCCAGGCGGTGAGGGACAAATAGCATATGATCTCACCTTTAACTGGAATATAATCAACAAAAGAAAAAAGCAAGTAAAATATAACTAGAGACATTGAAATTCAGAACAATCTAACAATGGCCAGAGGGAAGGGGGAGAGGGGACTATAGGGAGAAGGGTTTTCAGGAACTATTATAAAGGACACATGGACAAAACCAAGGGGAAGGGTGAAAGCAAGGGAGGGAGGTGGGCTTGGATGGGTTTAAGGGGAGGGGAGAAAATGCAGACAACTGTAATTGAAGAACAATAATGTAATTTTTTAAAAAATGGAAAGGCCACTGTGATCAAATGAGGGGAAGTTTAATATTGAGGACAGCCGGACATTTCAATTCTAAAGTTTAAGACACAGTGATCTTAAAAAAGAAAAATAAAGTCTGGGCACAAATTTAATAAAATACTCTAAAGGCTTAGCATTTGCTGATATTGATTAATTATCTATATTTATTTATGTGACGATAATTCTCAGGTTAACACTGGCAAAAATAATAAAACTAAAGCAAATATGTTCAACTTTTAAAAAAATACACACAATGTCTGAAAGAATCACAAAGGTAAAGGGATTAAGAAAAAAAAAACCGCCATAGACACAGACAGCAGTGTGGTGATTACCAGAGGAAAAGGGGGTGGTGATTTACCAGAAGAGAATAAAGAGAGAATAAATGGTGATGAAGGGAGACTTGACTTTGAGTGATGAACACACAATACAAAATGCAGTTGATGTATTATAGAATTGTATTCCTGAAATCTATATAATTTTATTAACCAATGTGATCCTCAATAAATTCAATAAAATAATACATACATATTTAAAAATACACACAATGTCTGATAGGGCCACAATGGCGACACAAAACAAGATCCTTTTCCATACACATATTTCCATTACTTTGCATGTGCTTCCCAGGGGCGCTCTTTCTCATACAAAGTAAATAGAGGTTCCATGGGACACTGCGAACACCTTGAGGATGCAGTTCACATTTTAGTCATCTTTATATTCCGGATGCTGATACAATTTCTGGCACAGAGTAGGGGTTCGATAGCTCTCTGTCAAGTGGATGAAAGAAAGGATGATCTTTTAAAAAGCATGGGGTTCCATGAACTTGTCACTGGCTCCCATTCAGTGACTTCAGCTTATTCACCCCTGTGGCCACTGTCCTAAGGAAGCAATGGCATTAGCCATAACAAAAATATACATTGCCATGTCTCCTTCATATAAGAACAGTTTGAATAAACAGAATAGAAACTCTGATAACGAGACCTCATTCCAATGAGGGAAGCAGTCAGATTCTATCTAAATCTTCAGAGATTCTGGACATTTTGAACTTAAAAAAATACATCTAGACTTCTGGGGTCATTAAATCCTCAAAGCCATGTCATTTTTCTTTCACTGTTTTGTCACAGATTTAGGGGATTAGGGACCCATTACTATACAACCTACATGAATACTCGACAAACCCAGAAGACAAAAGCAATTATGCCTGTCATTTTTCCAATTTTATCTCAAGCCATAATCTCGACCTTGAAGTTCCTTCTGTCCCAAATCCTATGGATTTATCCAGTGATGTGCTGGAGCTAGCTCTCATCAGCTCACAAAGGCTAACTTTTGAGGAATTCGGAAGACAGTTGGTAAATACAGCCATTATTCAAAATTACATTATGTAAACTAAGAAATAAATTATATCAAAAACAAAAGTAAGACATTTTAAAAACCTATCACTTCCTAATTATTGTACTACATTTCCCTGTTGTGAATGATTCTGAGCTTGTTTATGTCCATAGTATCCATATGATGGAAACACTATGTAATGGTGGGCTTCAGCACATCCTCTCCCAACACCATGTTCAGGGACACGGCAACAGTAGCTTGAAATCAGCCACGGTAGGAGTATTTACACCATGGAGATTGGCAATGCTATGAATAAGGACTTTTTTTTCCAATGAGCCGATTGTTACACATTTGCCACCGAATTCAGGTACCACTGAATCTTTGCCATCCCAAAACTTTTTGGGTTGCAGGAGACAGTCTACCTGGTCTAGTCAGGCAGGAAAAGAGTAGGAACAGTCCAATGCATGGACACCATTATTTATTGCAGTCACACAGTATCGCTGCTAAAGCCTGGTTCTTCGTGGTCACTGAGGATGCTAATCTACTTGTTTATGATGCCTTGCTAATCCAAATTCAGCACAGGATGCAGGGAACAGCTCTTCAACAGAAGATAACCCTCCACAGTCTGAGTGCTGGGTTGGCTAGTGGTCCCACCCTTGGACCACAGAGGTGTGGCTCAGCATGCTCCATTCTTATGATCCACAAGCACAACCATCCCGGTGTGCCAGCTGATTCCAGGAACCCCATTTTCCATCTTGACCTGCAGATATCTATCACAGGTATTTGGCAAGTTTTCCTTTTAATCCTTTAAAACACAAAATGCTCTATTACACTCCATTTCCTTGGATAGGGTGCTACTTGCCTTACCCATACTCTTGACGACTCTTGGGGAGGTGTCACCCACTCCTCTAAAAGAGACTACATTCTATGACCCAGAATTGAACTGTTCTGATATGCTTATATTCACTGTCCTTAGTCAAGGCAGTGGTTAGTATCAATTATTCTAGGGTTACTTCTTAGCTCCTCAGCTAGTAAAAAAGAAACAGGGCAAAGAGAATTTTAATCTTTGCATGCACCTTGCTTCAATCAGATTCTTGCTTTGTATATTGGTTTTGAAAGTCTGATGCTAGTCTACTTGTTTAGTCTTTGTAGGTAATTTTATCTTTTTGCCCATAGAGAGAACTTGGGAATTTTATCTGTATTTTTGAGAACTAATAGTCATGCCAGGGAATGTCTGAGAATTGTCAGTTCTGGGTTAATTTGCCAGGTGAGCTCATTCAATGTGTTGACTTAAGTCTTTCTCTACTTCTAGAAGTTTTCGTGGATTATAGTTTGAAATATTAACTCTGTCCCATTGTTTCATTTTTCTTCTTGAGGCCTCAGATAATATGAACATCATTCTTTCTTTGCCTGTCTTCCATGTCTACTACTTTCCAAGCCTTTTTTTCTTTTTCTTGAACTCATTTCCATTCTTTTTGTTATTTTCCTGCCCTTCGTTAAATTTTCACTTGGTCCATTTTCCCTTGTGCATCTTGTAATTTGTTCATTTCTGAGATAATTTTATCTTTGTCTTCCATTTCTTTCCTGAATCTTTGGGTTTCAGATTTAAAGTGGTTTTTCATACCCTTGGATGTTCATTTCAGTGTATTTCACCCTTTCTGGAGTGTATAGACTTACTATTTTATTCTGCTTTGTGGCTACTTTGAAGGAAACTTTTCTCAGTTGATTTGCATGCAAATTCATTTCCTGATTTTCTGAAATATTCCTCTTTAAACTTTCCTTTTGTTCATTTCTATATTGCAGTGCTTAGAAGGTTCTTGCTCTAATTTGTTTCTGGTTTAGAAATGTCCGGGTCCTTCAGTGATGTTTTGTTTGACTGGAGAGATTGTGAGGCTTCCTGTCTTTTGGTTCTCTTTTGTTCTCTTCTTATTCTTTTCCCCTTCACCACCTGATTCTCAAAGGGTGCTTCTTCCTTCCTCTTTGCCTTTTCCTCCTCGAGATTTTTTCCACAGAAGAATATCCTTTTAAATCATGCCTGTCCTTTTAAATCAGGTGTTGCCTTTAAAATAATCCATCCCTGGGTGGGGGAAGAAAGGGGAAAGGATGTAAACAACTGTAATTGAACAATAATAAAGTAATTGAAAAAATAAAATAAAATAATCCATCCCTTTAAATTGCATGTCTGGTCCTTTATTCAATACACCTGATCCTTTAAGATCAAATACTTTGAAATGTCTTCTCTGCTGTTATGTGCTGATCAGTGTGGTTACCTTTTTAGGCTTTCTAGATTGGGGATGGACATAATCCCATTGGTGGTCACCCTCAGACCCCGTCACCAGTGTCCCTCCCGTGAGTCCCCGCAGTTTTTCCTCAGTCAGCCTTTGCTTGTCCCAGACCCCATGGCATGAGAAGGGAGCATGCGGACCAGAGCACTGGCATGTGTAGACTTTTCTCTTTTTACTCACAGCTATTTTACAGTTTCAGCATTTTCTGACTTTAATGTTTTCACAGAATTTTTGTAAATATGAAGCTATTTCACATCATTTGGGGAGAAGATTTGGGGAGGCTGCTTACTACACTATTGCCACTGTGTACAGCTACCCCAAATCCCCATTTTTATATCCTTTGTTAAAGCATAACCTACCTACCAGACATACACATGTCATAGGCACACAACTCAATGCATTTTCAGAAACTGAACATGCCAGTGTATCCAGCCACAAGAGCCATGAAGATGACTGACCAGCACCACAGAACCGCCTTGTGCTCCTTCCTGCCCGTACGCCACGGGTCGCCACAGCACAGATGAGTTTTCCCCATTCTTGCACATTCTAGAAATGAAATCACATGGTACGTACTCTGATGTGTTTAGCCTGTTCGAGACTCATTCATGTTGTGTAACTTGTTCATTTTTTGCTGCTGAGTACTATTCCAGTTGTGCCTGTGCCACGACTTATTTACCTATTCTTTGGTTTGGGGGCACTTGCAAGTTTGGGGCTGATTGAAATAGTACTGTTGTGAACATTCTTGTACATGCCCTTTGGTGAATACGTGTAAAAGTTTGTTTAGTGTATACCTAGGAGAATTGCTTGTTCATGGACCAGCAGTATATAAAAATTCCTATTGCTACACATCCTTGTCAAAATATGGTATGGTCTACCCTTTTTATTTGAAGTATTCTGGTGGTATGCCATGATATCTCATCTTTGATTCATCTTTGGCCATTTGGCACTCCTCTTTTGGAAAAATCCCTTTTAGTTATTTTTCTTTTCTAGTACTTCATTTTAGAAGAAAGAGACCTTTTACCTGGTGACTAGTGATTTTACCAAGTTCACAAAACAAATTAGTCAGAGTGTAGCCACACCAAGAACAAGACTGGATTTTCCAAGTTTTTTTTCTAAGCCACCAGAATAAGGAGTTTCGGGTTAATCCTTTTAGTATTTGGTAGTCATTTAAGGTTTGTGAGCTGGGTAATGAACCAAATAGGCTGAGATGGTGGGTAGAATAGATTATAGAAAAGTGAGCCTGAATGAATAAAGTATGACTGAATAAACCATTCAGAAGACAAATAGTCCAAATGCAATATAAATAGGGAGAGACACAAAGAGACTGAAAAATAAAAAATAAATCAGAGAAAAATTGAAAAGAAAACATGTACAGGAACAAAAGATTTCTCTAAAAAATGTCCAATTGAGGGCATTTTTAAGCCCAGGAGATGGGAAGAATAGTGATAACCTAGACAGAATCAGGTTAAGTCACAAGAATGGGCTATTGGGGGGAAGGGCATCATGAGTTGGCATTAAATCCAATGCTTTAATATGTGTCAGCAGGACATCCAGAAAAAAGCATCTGAGAGGCACTTATAAAAACAAGAATTTTATTTAAAACAATGTAAAGCTAAAGACGGAGATTTGTGAACCATCTGTACAAAAGTAATATGGAGTGGAGATAATGCAGAAAAAGAACATAGAATCAAGAAGAGAAATGCCACGCCTATTTAAAGGATGGGGAGAAAAAAAGAATTCAAGAAAGAAGTCAGAGAAGAAGGGCTGGATAGTTAGGGAAACAGAGGAGAATTAGAACAGTGTTATGGCATGAGGGTCAAAGAAATAAAGTTTAAAGCAGGAAATGGTCACCACAAAAACCTCAGAGAAGCAAATAGTGTTAAATCTGGGGAAAGAGGAAAACACCTGTTGGTTACAGCATATGTGTTATCACTGGTGACAGTGGAGAGAATGGTTGCAGTGCAGAGTTGGAGATGAAGATTATCTTATGAGACATTCAGAAATGAGTTGATAATCAGTAGAGCTAGCAATGCATTAATAGAATATTCTATTACTGACTCAAACTGTGAAAAGTAAAAAAGAATTAGGTCAGATATAAGAAAAGGCAGAGTCAAATGAAAACTTTTTCAAAGTGAGGATATATGTGCTTATTTTAGGCAGACAGAAAGATTCAAAAAAGAGAGAGAGATTCAGTTTATGTTGGAAAGCAAAGGGATAATGTAGTCATGAAGTTCAAAAGGATAGAAAGGTTTGGAATACACCTTATGAGGAAAATAATAGTAAGGAATTTATTTAGACTCTGCTTCTGAAAAAGACAGTCCTGAAAATTTTTCTTCTACAGTACAATCTAAAGATGTTGGATAGAACAACTAAGGTAGAAAATACAAAGAAGCAGCCAAAATAGAAAGACAAAGAAACAGACCTCAGAAGAAAGGACAAGAGAAGTAGATGAAATGGAGGCAAGCAATTTATCGGATAAAGAGTCTAGAGTAGTGATTATAAGGACACTCGACAACTTGAAAAAAAGACATAGAAACCGTAAAAAAGGATGATTCAGAAATAAAGAATGCAATATCTGAAATAAATAATACACTGGAAGGAATAAACAGTAGGTTAGATGAAGCAGAGGACTGAATCAGTGATTTGGAAGACAAGGTAGATAAAAACACCCAGGCAGAGCAGCAAAAAGAAAAAAGAATTTTAAAAATGAGGAGAGCTTAAGAAACATTTTGTACAACAAGAAGCATAACAACATCCAAATCATGGGAGTACCAGAAAGAGAAGAGAGTGAGCAAGGGATTGAGAACCTATTTGAAGAAATAATGACCAAAAACTTTCCTAATCTGGTGAAGGAAATAGTCAAACATGTCCAGGAAGCTCAGAGAGTCCCAAACAAGTTGGACCCAAAGAGGCCTACACCAAGACACATCGTAATTAAAATGACGAGGTTTAAAGGCAAGAAAAGAATCCTAAAATCTGCAAGAGAAAAGCAGGTAATTACATATAAGACCAATTAGACTGTCATCTTATTCTTCAACAACTAGTTAACAAAATCAGAACAATGGAATCATAAAAGCCACACTGAAAGTAAGAGCTCCATATGGACTAAAAGACGCAGGAAGAGCTTTTTGGGAAAGAAATGCTCATGTAAAAATAGGAGATAAAGAAGATAGCATTCCTAGTGGAGAAAACAACAGAGATTGGGGGTGAGGGGAGCATGTTTCTCAAAAAGAAAGCAGATCCAAATGGAGAGGAGTGTTGCGTGAGTGGGATATAAGCTTGAATTGGTATCATAGGGTTATATTAAAGAAGCACTTTGAAGGCAGTAGAAGGTGTTGAATTTAAAGTCAGCATAAAGGCAATATGGCACTAACTCTGGTACGTAACAAAAGAAGTGCTTACTGCTAGCTGGCTGGCAATATATTCTGAATATTCAAGGGGCTCTTCTTTTGTTGTATTAAATAACTGGTGGAAAAAATTTAGGTGGCACTTCAAAAGATGCTACATTGCTTTCGTAGATTTAAAATCATGTATGTAATAGTAGACATATATGAACATTTTATTTTTTATTTAATTTTTTTAATAATTACTTTATTGTTGCTCAATTACAGTTGTTTGCATCCTCTCCCCTCCCCTCCCCCCATATAGATGAACATTTTATACTGGTCTCACTATTGAGTTGGAAAAAAGTTTAGGAAGGGTATACCATGACCTACTCCATCTCATTCAGGTCAAATTTAAAAAAAAAGGTGTTGGATAAAATATAACAAGCATTCTCTGAGAGTAATAAGTGAGTTTTCAAGAAAATTAAATTCTCAAATGCCAGAAACAAGAAGCCACTGAAAACCAGAATTAAGCCTTCCAGTAGCTATCACTCTGCAAGGCACAGAAAAAGGGGGTCAAGGAACATTGTTTTTGGTACCCTAGGGGTTTTAATTTTTTTTAGCCTGAGTGGGAATTAGAATTCAGTCCTCTGCTTCAAACTAGAACTTTTTAAAAATCCACCCTCATAAAGGTAGATTAGGGCCCTGGCTGGTGTAGCTCAGTGGATTGAGCGGGAGCTGGGAACCAAGGGGTCCCAGTTCGATTTCCAGTCGGGGCACATGCCTGGGTTGCAGGTCGGGTTCCCAGTGAGGGCCATGTGGGGAGCAACCATACATTGCTGTTTCTCTCCCTCTCTGTCTCCCTCCCTTCCCATCTCTCTAAAAATAAATAAATAAAATCTTAAAAAAAAAAAAAGGTAGATTAGGGAAGAAAACAACCAACCAGAAGCACAGGGACACATCAAAAAAAAAAAAAAAAAAAAAATCTTGTCTGTTTTAGACTTAACCTTGGGTAGAAAAAATATTCTCTACTAGAAATCTGGGCCGGAGCCACACCCAGATTTTTTTATTTGAGTTTCTAATGGCCACACGATGTGCCAGCCATCAACCGTCAATCTAAGAAATCAACATAAAAATTTGTCCCAGGTTGCTGATTCCCTGGAATGCTAATGCAAAACAGTTCTGAAAGCCTATTCTCCCAATCCCAGCTGCAGAGGAGTACCAATGAAGATGAACTTGAAGTTTAGTATTATAAATACATGAGCAATATTTTATAAGCATGCTAGGAATCTATCCTCCATGGGTACAATAAACTTCAGGATTATATTTTCAATAAACTCAGGTCATCGAACAATTGGAATAAGATTAGCAAATTAATTATATTTAAAGCTATTAAGGACATAAAAGAAGATATGAAAAAAGCTTAAAAGCAGGACACTGTTTAAAAACTAAAATCAGGAAAGAAAAAGTTCAGAAAGAAGATACACTGAAAATAAGTAAAATTTCTAGGAATAAAAAAATATATATTGCCAAGCATGGATGGACCTGGAGAACATTGTGCTATGTGAAATAAGCCAGTCAGAGAAAGACAAATGCTATATGATTTCATTCATATGTGGAATCTAATGAACAAGCTGAACTAACAAGCAAAATAGAGAAACTCATAAATAGAGAGCAGGCTGACAGCTCTGGCGAGGGGTGTGGGTTGGGGGGTGGAGGCATCAAGCAATGAAGAAAAAGGACTCGTGGACATGGACAACAGTGTGGTGACTGCAAGGCGGAGTGTGAGTGAGGGGGAAAGAGGGTATAAGGGGCATAAATAGTAATGAAAAATACAATAAAAACTTCACTATATATATATATATATATATATATATATATATATAGCCATTGAAATTATGAAATTCAGCAAATGCATTAAATAGCTGAGCCAGCATGGGAAAAGAGAGAATTGGTGTATGCCAAGAAAACCTGAGGAAATTGCTCAGCATAAATCTCAAGGAGACAAAAGAGATGAAAATATTAGAAAGAGGCTATGAGAAGATAAAATAAAAAGGACTAACATACACCTAAAAGGAGTTCTAGAAGATGATTAAACCAAAGGAAAGTGGGATTGATTTTGATCGTTTAAAGACTCAAATGAATCCAGAAAGCTTGAATTCTAAATTGTTCAATTGACACAACCAGATTGTCCTAATTCACTTCCTTCTCTCCCTTCTCTGAAGTTCTTTGGGAGTTACAATCCCTACAGCACCGGGCACCATCTGATTATAGACTGTCTTACAGATAGCCACGACGCTTTCACACGTACCAGTCTTATCTCCCTAACTACAGGCCTCCAAAAGAAGCAGTCATACCTTCTCTCTCTCTTGCATTCCCTGAACTGCCTGGTATAACTTACTCTATGTATGAATTTAATGAGAGAAGTAATAAAATTAAAGGTAAAAACCTATATTGAATCCAGTACATAATTCTTTATTCGTTTATCCCTTTTATAGACAATACATATCCAACTTAAGAACACACACATTTCAACCAAGCCTAGCTGAGCAACAGCTCAGCTTAAACTTTCTCTTTAGCTAAAAATTCCTTTAATTATTCATTCTTTTTAGTATGCATCCAGCAAGATTGCATGCTGAGCATATTTTGTAAATCAAACTATAAATAGCTATAATAAATGTCATATGTAAATTGATCTATTTTCAAGGTTTCTGAGTACAACAGAAGATCTGAATAATTTTTTGAATGGCTGACAAATACTTTTTCTGATTTGGTATTTGGACACCTCCCAAACAACTGAGCAAAATTTTCCTTAAAATTTGATCTACGATTCTCTGTAAGATTAAAAATGGACATGAAAAAATTCACTCCGTCAAAAGGTAATTAAGAACGAAATTCAATAGCAATGAAAATTAATGGCTTGAGCTAGATATGTGGTCCCTACATTTATATTGCTTTATTCTAATGGCACAATAAAGATGCATGAGAGTAAAATAAAGGAATAGCAAATGAAAAATGCACACAGGCCCACCATTGAAAACAGCACTTCACTGCGGTCCATTTCAGCATAAAAATTTATTGTTAGGTCACAAGTTGAGGGGATGCCAAAGCAATAATCTATCCATCCTTCGTAACATCTAAAATGACCTGATGAAAGCAAGTCAAATCTTAAAAAGGTTTCTGTACCACTTAAATAACTGAATTCCTTCATAGAACTACTTTATTCCCCATATTGTGTAAAGATTAATTACTGAACAGGAATACTATACTGGCCAAGAATGAAAAGCAGCCTGAAGAAATTAATAGATCAGGAGATACAAGCCAGCAAACTCAAAGAGAGGGAAATACAAAGAGAGCTCCTCTCCGTCTCTGTCTCCCACCCAAATTCCACATGCATGTGCATACACACACACACACAATTCAAGCCAAAAGAAAGAACTTCAGAATCCAAGACAGAAAATGACAAATCAGCGGCTGTCTCAGCTGACTGGGAGATACGTTTAGGTTGCTTGCTCCTCACAAACAAGAACAGCTATATATGTGAGGTCAAGCCCCACGTGTTCTTTGCTAATCTTAGTAGTTAATTCTCTTAAGAGCATCTGTTTTAAGGGTGGAGCAGTTGAATTGGGTAAAAGTTTTAACCTACCATGTTATATTGAACCTGCAAGTCGTCTTGGTCAGAATCTAAAATAAAATCCTAAGTCCTAAATAAAGCTACACAAGACATCACACTAACATGAAGTCAACCAGTCCAAGACCCTCAGTTGTCCACACGCTCAGTCCGTGGGCCAGTCCAAACTCACCTTGGCGGGGGTCGGGGGGGAGGTAAACGTGCAAATCAAGCAGTACATGTGAAGTCAATTCGCTTATTGCTCTACATTTATCTAGAACAGTTTGCTGGCCTTACAACCTCCCACTGAGTAAGGATTTTTAGCCTTGAAATTCTCCAAATGAAGTCCGTCTAACTCCTGATTAGCAACCAAGGGCTACCTCACTAAACCTCTCTTTGGGGATCTCTGGGACTTAATTCCATCAAAGAGTTCCGCCTTCTCCATCTGCTCACCATTTTATTTGTAAATGCCCAAACTTCTAACTCTAGAGAGGAAGTCTAATTAGTAGAGGGCAGAAGGACCTTGAATAAGTCAGTCGGGGGGCTGGGGACCCACGTGAACAATGAGGAGAAGAGCTTCAGTCCCACTTGTGCCTTCACAGGAAACTGACAATTAAGTGCTCCGGGTCCTTGAGGAAAAGAGGCCTATGTACTAATAATTCTCTCTTGGAAGCATTCTCCTTTGAAAACCAAATCCCAGAAATGTCACTGCAGAAGCCAGCAGAAATTATAAGACGTCTCCCAGTTCTGCCAAGTCTTAAAGGCACTGTGGGAGCTTGTTTAGAGCTACCCTAGTGGCATTTAGAAAAGCAGGAGCAGAGTTTCTTGTCCAACAAAACTTAAATGTGCCCCGTGTATGCAAACTGTCTTTTAAGCTTAACACTTCCTGTGAAGCCTAGGTCCTCAAAGGTACTTGAGGGAAAAAATCATCTTTTATAATACATCATCCCTGGATCCAGTCTGGTTTTTCTACATTCCTTTACATATAAATTTCAGAGTATTATTACTCATCACGTTTCTACAGGGCAAACATAAGTGAGGAGACTTTGTGGGGTTCTGGCTCTGTTTTGCATTAGGGGATCGTCTGAGATAACATTTCTCTGAGTGGAGTGCACAGCTGTTAAAAGGGCCTCTGTGAGAAGAGTTTCCTGGTAATGGATGTCTGAAAAACTGTGCATTAAAATAAGTAAACCAGTCCATTTTCTGTAGAAATTACACCTCCCTGGATTAAGATGGTGATACAGGTCATTCCTGATTTCAGTCTTTCTCACAAGAAGACCAACTAGTAACTATCCGTAGACAAGACACCACTCTGTGGCAATCCCAGAACCCAGAGGTGAAAGCAGCTGCAGGAGCACAAAACCAAGAAGGACCTCATTAGAGCCTTCACCAGAAACCAGCCCTGCCGGCCTCTGGGTCTTGGTCTTTCAGCCTCCATAACAGTAAGAAAACAAAGTCTGTTGGTGAAGCCACCGAGTCTGTGCTATTTTGTTATGGCAGCAAAGTAATACAGGTAGGTTGGAAACAACTAGAAGACAAGTTCATTGTTAGCTGTCTCCTACATCTGAGGAGAGAAGTTGGCATTTTGCTTCTGAGTGCTTCCTGTTCTACTAAATCTCCAGTATGTAAGGACTGAGACCAACTCAGGTCACACTGGGAGACTCTGGGTAAAAATAGGAAGAACAGGGAAATAAAAGCAGGTAAAAACGTCTTCCACCAGCAATTGGTAGAAAGGGATAGTTAACTTATTGACTCTCCTTAGGGTATGGAGACAGAATCTCTTTGGCAGCAAGTTTAGACGGGGGTCCAAATTCAAGGTTTAAATATTTGTCTGCATTTCTTTTAGTCGCTTACACCTTGGGGTCCCTCCGTGCATTAAAGTTCGGTTACTTTAGGTGGTGACAGCTAATTGTTTTTCTCTTAGCTAGAAAGGTCAGGGAGAAGGAGAGGAGATACGCCATGTCTCTGACCTCATCTCCTTTTTTATAAAACCATCCTTCTTCCCTTCGAGCTCATTTGTTTGATAAACAACCGCATTCAATTTGACCTTGAGCTGCTCTGCCACAGCTTCTCTTCTGAAAAAGCCCTTCTGGGAGTTTCCACTCATTAAGAGAGTAGCCAACAAGACCCAAGGAGAGGTGAGTGCTCCCCAATGGACAGACTTAAGTCCACCCAGAGGCAAGACCAGTGCTCAAACAGCATTTGTTGAGTGCGTATCATGCGTCAGGCACTGTGCTCAGAACTGAATACACACCAACCTCTATTATCCCAGGGGAAATGCTCCCCCTCCCTGATATCAAATTCTCCTTTCCTGTCTTTGGAAGCAGAATGTGTCACCTCCGTTTCCAGGTGGGTGATTTTCAGATGGACCTGACGTGAGTAAGAGATGGGTGTGGAGCGCAGACTGGGAAATACGCTGCATGCTTTTTCCCTTCCTGAGCTAACAGTGTCTTGCTGCTGTTACAAGCGACGTGAGGAAGAGGAGGATGGAGGAGCAAATGCTAAGAAGAAGGGAGTAGTCGTGTGTGTGGGCATGCTAGTGGGAGTGTGGCTGAAACAAATGGCAATGTAGGCTGAACAGAAGCTCTCTCACATCGTGTATGCCAGTAATACTTCCATCCAATCTATGTTACCTGCACACATGAAGAAATAAAATTAAAAATTTAAAAGTAAAAAAAATATTTCCAATGTATCTCCGCACTTGCTGGAGACCCAGAGCCACCACACCCCAAAGTGCTGTAGCCCAGAAATCATTTTTGCTGAAGGACTTTTTAATGTTTTTAATCCTGTTCAGCCTATTTCAGACTCACATACTCCTGCCATTGAAGCTGACATTATCGGTTGGAGTCTGAAACTGTTGAGTACAGTTACCTGCGTCTGGTATTCAGAGCATCTGCTCTGTTCTGAGGTCGATCTGGCCCACTGCTTTCTTCCCCAGAGGACCCCTGACATGACTCAAAGGCCCGGAGTACTACAGTTGCAGCGTGGTTCCCGACTGTTCACTACAAGAGGGGCTGTCTTAGAGGAGCCCCTCAGAAGGTGATCACCACGCCTCACTGATGGTTCGAAAGAACTGAGCGTCCCATGGGACAAATGCTTTGAGGTACTGCCACTTACACAAGTCTTTTCTGTGGGCGCAGGTCCTGGTTCCACATTCCCACAGGTGTGTGAGCTTCTTGAGGGGCCTGGCTAACAATCGGCCAACTTCGCCCTGAACAGCCAGATGTTCCTCTTTTTAACTCACAAAAATATGCACACAGACTGCTAAGCCAAAATTTACTATTTGTAGGAAACTGTTTCCACAAGGGGTTTCATCCCTTCCAGGCGGCCCGGGGGCATGTCATGGTGCCAGTATCACAGCATTCTCCTCTGTGCTGGGAAAGCCCTTGGGAACCAGCTGACTCAATGCGGGGTGCAGGGTGGGGTTCAACCCCCTCTGGAAAGAGGCCTGGGTGGCAGTGCCCCACTGGAGCATTCACTGTAATAACAAATCACCCCCCAAAAAAACAACAAAACACCATTTGAACACATTATGATGCG